>JAPYYR010000024.1:0-112401 GCA_030523065.1 Aphidius colemani | reverse complement strand
TACTGCATTGCATCAACATTCAAAAACTTTACACTGCAGATATTTTAAAATATTGTTATTTACTTTATTATCATATTAACAATAGCTCAAGTGTTCTAATAAAAATTAAATATGTATGCATGAATTTATTATACTCATGTAGCCATAAAAATGACCTTAAAAAAATTAAAAAATAATTCTAAACAAGCGTTTTTAAATGTCATAGAAGTTGGACAGGATTCACGGTTATAATTCATGATTTATTTTAGAAAAATTCTTATCTACACATAAAACTAAGTATTTTTTATTCATTTTATTTTTTTTTATTATTTTTATACTGTATGAAATCGATTCAACCTCAATGTAAAACTATGTGATTCAATGTATCACAGCAAGCAATGTATCACAGTAAGTGGCTCTTGAATTGATTAAATCTTGTATTCTACTTTCTTGTTCAATGTTTTTTTGGCGGCTATATTCTACAGTGAATTTTTTATTATACATTTACATATTTAAATTCAACATCTCAATTTGTCAGTCAAAATTATTTTTATTTGTAAAATTTTCGGAGCAAGGATGCCCATACGTTTACTCGCACTACTTAAATTTATAAATTATTTCTTTTAATATTATTATTTTTTAAATAATTAATTAATATAAAATAATATGATAAAGTTTTATTAATATATGGAATACAAATAAAATAGAATTTGGGTAGTTTTATTGTCATAATGTTCATGGCATATCGAATTTTCTAAAACAACACAAACCAGTTAATACTGAAAGCAACGAGATTAGTTAGTCAAAGCTATATGCTGCAAACAGGATTACTTGAATAATCCTAGTCGTTCTAAGAGACAATCGCTACCAACAATTGTACTTTGCATTATATGACATTGGTTGGTAAATTCTGTTAAACAGAAGCATGAAACAACTTTATAGTTTGATTCTACTTTGCATTGATAAATCTGTATGAAATTTTGGATGAAAATATTTTTTTAATTTGAAATAAATTTCTATATTAGATATAATTATTTATTGTAATTAACAAGATAATTTTAGACATTAATTGTAATTATGAAATAAATATTTTAAATTATTTTAACAATCTAATCAAAAAAATCAGGTAAAATAATTTGTATTTTTTAATTAGGTTTCTTGAATTTTTAATGTATTATTTCTCGTAATAAATATATTTTAATTGGATATTTAATTGGAAATCATTTAAATACATCAAATATTTTCACTGCGATCTTTAGAAATATTAATATTTGTAAAAACACCTACAATAAATTAAATTTCAAAGAATTTTTCCTATTTCTACATTCTTATGGACATGAGAAATTTTAATAGATATTTATTAAATTTTAAAATGTCAAGTATTTATAATGAAATATGTCGTCTATTTATTTATTATTATTTTTAAATATAGAATGAATTTTCAATTCCCACAAGTGCTTGGAGTATTATTCAAATGACTGATAGAACACTGGAGACGCATGTATGTGTGGCACATGATATCACACCTCTTACGTTTTCTGAATACCAGTGAAATTCTAATACACTATAAATATACGACGACACCCGTTGTATAATCCAACGAGAGATATCGCATACAAATTTTTTTTTATTTTAATTTTTTGTTATTCTTCTATTTTCTATTCTTTTCAGTCAGTTGAAATTCAATTCTACTCAGACTTTCCTCATATCCATTTTCAATATATCCTCTACTTTTTTTTCAATTTTTTTTCAAGTATAACTTAGTTTTTCATGATTCATTTATTTCTAATTTAATTTTTTTTTAAATTCCAGTTCCTCTTGCTATTTTTTTACACTAGCAGAAATTCTTCCAATGACATGACTTTTTTTTCAAGTTTTTGCATGTGGCTGACTATCCGTTGATACTCACTACTTCATTATTATTTTTTTCCTTTATCTTTTCGCATTTGTAAAGCTCTAAATGTATTACTTTGATCCGATAGTTGATAAAAAAATGATAATATGATTATTATTATTGTATAAATGACAAATTTATGAATCAAAAAGAAAATGTACGTATTTTTTTGTTTGTTTCGTTTTTTTTGTAGATTTATTTATCTATTTTATTTTTTGTATGTCATAAATTTATATTCAGTTCATTGATTTGAGAAAGAGAGATAGAAAGACTAGATCCTTTTGACTGTCATCTTGAAGGGATAAAGATCTCAATTCTACAATCGTTCATACCAACAACGCCGTAAGGCACACAACTGGTTATATGCTGCAACGTTGCATTCACGAGAAAAGTCGTTGCAATGGAATTTTTTTTTTTTTTTTAATTTCTATTTTTTTTTTTTTTATCCAACAAATGCAATACCTATTCACTCCGTCCCCGTTTTCGATTCACGTCGAAGTTATCTGGCAATATTTTTCAATTTTTTTTCATTTTTTCTTTCAATGTCTATTTTCGCTTTCACACCAATATTTTTGAACGTTTTTTTTTTCATTTCTTTGACACTTTTCTACGTCAATTGGCAGTTTATTCTTGATAATTTTTCTTTTAAATTTTAAAACAATTTAATATTGAAATTTATAAAAATGATTGCGTCAAAATGTGAACAATTAAATTGGCATTAAAATATATATGTACGATTCAAATTATATTATAGCCTTAATATTTATTGTTACAAATTTACTCAAGCATATGTGGCGCCGTATTTTCCATATCAATCGTCGCTTCCAAACCATTTGCCTTTGACCCCATGACGTATAAGAAAAATACGAATAAATAAGATACAGAAAAAAAAAAATAGAGAGAGTTGAAAATAAATAATAACAAACAATGAAGAATAGAATAATGTTGGCAGTGATAATTTTTAATACTATTCCATTCAAATTTTTCAATATAGACTTGCCAATTTTCTTCAAATGTCAAAGAAAAACTTTGATATAATCGCATTTATTATAATAAATTATTTCATCTAAAGTTTGCAATTTATAACTTATATAATTGTTGTTCCGTTCATGATGCATAAATATCACTTACAAATTAATTCATCAGAAAATTTTGAATAATAATTCAACACTTTCATTACAATTTTAACGAAAACATGGTTTAAAGTTTAATTATTTCAACCCGACAAAACACAATCGTATTATAATAAAATTATATTTTCAGTGTTTTTTATTATTTTCATAATACTTTTTGGCTTTTATTTTTTGAACAAAATATATATTACTATTAGGACATATATAAAATAATATTAATGAAATAGTTATGCAAGATTTACCACAAATAAAAGACAATAAAGCATCGATATAATCACTACTGGACAATAAAAAATACCATCATAATTATAAAAATAAAATACCGCGTGAATTTGTTTTAACCAGACACATGGATGAATAACGATGGCGTGGTAGACCAAGCAATTAATCGTTCAAGTGCTGATTGTATGCAATTTATTGTTGTAATTTGGTTGAAAATAGTCGAACCATGCTCTTACCGACACTCATGCTATAACACCAATTAATCAAAAGGTCACATTGACAATTATTTATATAAATAATTATGAGACATATCAAAAATGCTCAGAAATTTATATTTCAATTGAAAATTAAATTAAAATACAATTTAATTCAAATTCTTCAATACAAATTGCGGCAATAAAATTCATTCAACACAATATGCTCAAAGCTCAAAAAAAATTTATAAAATACAATAAAAGAAATTTAAATATTTCTTTTTATTTTATTTTAAATTGAAGAATGTAGATATGATAAAAAAATAAAAAATGCTCCAGTAAATATTCCACGTATAAAGACAATTGAAATTCGGTTGGATCAAGCTTTGGAATCTCTGCGTCAGCCTGTCCAAGATATCTGTAGCTGGAATTGGTGAAGAGTATTTCTGACCCTTCTAGATATATATATAGTTTAATAGTGGAATGTGAAAGTGTAGAAATGTGGGTAGAGTCAGGTGGACCAATATGTGGCATCTGGCTTTACACGTTTCAAGCTTCACATAACAAGCTACGGACTTGCTGTTCGCTGATGGGAAAAGTTGCAACATGCAAGCTCAGATGACTGGTGTGCATATCCTTCCTTTTTAGTTTCAACTTCAAAGTATCATCGTGCTTGCTACTGTTGTCTCATTTTCTTTACTTCAATGTACACATATATGTGTATATTTGTTCTCATCGTGCATTCAGTTTAATCGAGATATTCTTTGTGACAACGACGCAATCATACTACCAACTTTTCGTCCAAATATTCATATTTATTCAATTTTTATTTCATAAGTATAACATTGTAACTTGTTAAGTGACTTATTATCAGTCACTGTATGTTTTTCTCTCAATTCAACAGCTAGTGCATTAATTAAAATAAAACTCAATAATATAATTAAATATGTACTTTGTTTTATACGGTTTTTATATAATTAAAAAAAAAATTATGTAATTGAAGTTTTGTGCGAGTTGATGTAATACTTCAATTGGAAATTTATGTCAAGAGTTTACGGGAATTTTTGCTGAATAAAAGTAATTAGGGTACTTTACTATGTGAGTAGTTGGAATTAAATTAAAAGCGAAATAAAAAATGAAAAACATATGCATCATAAAGTGCAAATATTCTTGACATCTTTTGAAAATAGTACGAGTTGTTAATGAGCCAGATATATCTACAGTTTTAGTAGTAAAAACATGTCTTTAGCTATTTTTTAAATTTGTATTTTAAAAACTGTTTAACGAAAGAAAAAAAACAAAGTAGGGAAAACAAAACTCTTCACTATTTTTAGGTGAATTAGAAGAAAAAAAAAATGTTAATTATCCAATATTTGCCAATCAACAAAGATCAGTTAATTAAACGATGAAAAGAATTTGTACATGACTTGTTCTTAAGAGCAGTAACATGTCACCCTCTTGACCAGTGACTTGATTGGAAATTTTATCCTCACGCCAGGGTCAAAGTACAACCCCTCGAGAATCAATAGATTGAATTACAATTTTATCTATTTTTATCAATTTAGTAAAACTCAAAGCTTTGAGTATATAGATACTTGTAATCATTAGCTTTCAAAAATTGAAAAAAAAAATTGATTAAAGAGTATACTTTCGAGAATATCAGTCTTCGATTCAATTTAAAAAAAAAAAATAAATAAAATAGAAAATTCAATTAAAAATAATTGATAAATATTTAGCTATAGGTTCATTATTTTGTCTTTAAAGTAACAACTAGTCTAGTAAAATTATTTGAAGAAAAAATACCTTTAAATATCATTTTTACGTTGTTAAAATGGAATACAAAATTGGCTTGATATTTTTTTCTTTATATTTTAGATCTTTTTAAATATTTACATAACAATATTCTAACATTTTTCATGTATAAAAAAAATATAGTAACATTATATGATATTATTTTATATATGAAAATTAGAATAGAATATAGTTTGAATATCATGTGTTTTTACAAACTTTTAAAAAAATACATAAACATAGAAGTTCTATGTGATATTCAACGGGGCGCATGAGCTTTTATGAGTTTCAGCTCGACCGAGAAAATATCTTTATCAAATTCTCCCAGTCTTCGTCGACTATGTCACAATCTCTAGACACCTGGTGTTATTATGCATTACCTTATACTAGCTTACAATGAACTTGCAAGCTTCATACTTCATAAGTGGAACAAAAAAAAAAAAATTATAATGAAGTATTACACTTCTATTCTGCTAATAAAGCATCATTTTTTTCTACAAAATAAAATAAATACATTTCATTTGTTAAAAAGAAATAATACTTTATTATTTTTTAAAGAAAACATTTTATTATATTTTAAAATTAAATTTTTTATAAAAACAATATAATATTTTTCTAGGTAATTATGTGGTTGTTGTAAATTTACTCGAGGGCAAATGCATAACACAATTTACTTATTATTTTTAATTAGTCTCTAAAAGTTACGTCATTTTTTTTATGAGCATTGAAAATGATTAAATAGTCGACTACTTTAAAAAACCTTCGCTTGAAAAAATACCTTATTTTAATATTTTATTTTTTATTATTTTTAAAATAATATAAAAAGTGTTGTAAAATTGCTTCAACTGAGTTAGGAGGTATGTACTACTAGCAATGAAATATAACGCAATATTGTGTACGCCACATTGCTACAACTTGGTATTATTTTGTGTGCAAACTAGACGGGGAAAAAAAATATCGTAATGATATGTTATCTATGTGTGTATAACTGTACAAAGATAGTTATCAAATAGTTGACTATTACTGTTTTTACATGAACAACGAGCATTGTCATATTTAATTGAAAAAAAAAAAAAGTGTTATCTTTGTTTTCATGCATGGATAGGCAAAAATGGGTAAATGTTAACGGACCCCATTCAAAAGGGTCCTTCAATGAGTTATCGATCCTTCAGAGGATAATAATAATAATATTAGCCAATAACAGCATAATTTAAAAATTCGAATGAAATAATTTAATTTAATTGTTAATTAAACTTTAGCTCAACTCCAAAAATAAAACAACACAAACTAATTAGATATTTCGATGATTTTTTCATCAATTTTTGAAACATTCAACTGTATACCAGTTTTTTTTTATTTTTTGTTTAACGTTTTTGTATTTTTTTTTTCATATATAATTGAGTTTTTAAATTACACGGTATTTTATTTTTGTAGTTGAATTTATTTGCCAGTTTCATGAGCCTTATATTTTGACGAATAATAAAAACAGATTCATATAAAAATTTTAATTATTCAAATAACGTAATATGCAAGGATGGACTGGTATGCTGAAACTTTTCTCGTAAATTTTCCATATTTTTAAAAACATATATTCCGACCGATGAGTTTACCTCTTTTTTCTTTTATCTTAATATTTTTTTGTAGCACCATTTTGGTCATTTGCATGAATAACTTTCATGAGAAATGGAAAAAAACAAACACGTTGGTACAATAACTGCAGTGAGCTTGCGACAGAAAATTCAAGTAGCTAATTAGATATTTTTTCTGTCGCTGTATAATCAAATGAGAATATAACAGAAAATCCTGACACCATCAATTTTAACTTTTTGATTCAATTTAATTTACATTGGCAATTCCTTAATTATCGTTTTATAATGCAATCAAAAATATTTTCAAAAAACTACCTTGTTAAATGTAAAAAAATGTAAGAAAAAAGAATTTAAATTCTCTTCTGTCGACTGAGTAATTTTTTTTCCATTTCTATTATTAATATTATTAAAATTAAAAATGTCAATCGTCTTTAATTTAAATTAAATTAAAAACAGTAAATATTTAACAAATTGAATAAAATTTTAATAATTAAAGTGAATAATTATAAAAAAAAAAAAGAAAAAATAATAAAAAATTTGATTTGTGAAACGATGAGTAAAATATTGTGGGTAGTTTGTTATATATATGTAGTGCTATTATAAACTACACATTAAAAAATAATAATTTAATGCAGTAAAACCTCTCCCTCATGATATTAATCACATTTAAGTGAACTATCTATCCCGACAATGATAGCGTGGTGAGTGCTTCGCGGAAGTGCTCTTTGTCGTGATCCTTGCAACGAGAAAATTTATCGACTATGCTCATCCATGTATTTCACCGATTCACTTTCATTTTATATGCAATAGATTTCATTTTGATATCTATATTATATGTGTATTGATATGTGAGTGAGACTACATGAAATGGGAGTGAGAAGAGGGTGTTAATGAAACAACGGAAACTGGTATAAACCATTGGCGATTGGAAATTGGTCAAGTGATAATAAAGAGGAAGTGTCTGTGAGAGAGAGGAAGAAGTGTCTGGTATCAGCAGGACTTTCATCTAGCAATCGAATTATTTGCTTACCATGCATAGCCATACATACAACTCACCGAACATTTATCTAATGACATCGTAAAGTATCCAGATGAATATGTGAGATAATGAACAAACGTAATTTGATAACGAAGATTAGTTTTATTATTTTATTAGTTTAATTTTTTTATGCTATTAATTGTTGAATTAATTTATTGTCATTGAGAATTTTTAAATTAGTTTTATTATATAATTCATAAATGGGAAAATAAATATAAGCAAATGTATGGGCAAATGTATCGTTTGACTGTAACAAATACAATTAGATTTGTCAAATGACTTAGCATAAATGACAGAAATCCTGATTAAATATAAGAAAACCAGTATAATATTATTTGCAACGGGTTTGTTTAGTTTGTATATATACTGATGTGTAAAATACATTTCAACGTTGTACAATTGAGTTCGTCATCTGTTTCGGAGTTTGTTTCAAAGGATCCACACTATCTACATATTGTCTCAATCAAAGTTAGCATTACGTTTGCATATTACTCAACAAGTTCTTCAAGACT
Source organism: Aphidius colemani (assembly GCA_030523065.1). Classification (NCBI taxonomy): domain Eukaryota; kingdom Metazoa; phylum Arthropoda; class Insecta; order Hymenoptera; family Braconidae; genus Aphidius; species Aphidius colemani. The sequence goes on along the minus strand of JAPYYR010000024.1, from coordinate 104,048 downwards.
TGGTCAATCCTAGTGGATTGTATGCTTTAAACCGACATCAGCAAATTCAATAAAGTTACATTATTCTGCTGAAATCATGATTGTCTTTTCAATCAAGATAAAAATTTAAATACAAATTGTTTTATCAAGTAAATTTTTGTTTTTTCAAGAATAATTATGAAATTTTATCCAGAGAAATACAAGCAAGTACAAACAAGTTATGCCATTAAAGTTTATAGTTGTGTGTTAATATATTTGATTATATATAATATTCAATTTCATAAACCATCCAAAATTTGTCAATGAGAATGCAACCAATTAGATAAACTTGAACCACAGCTCTGAACAATGAACCATCAGCTGACTTCTAATCACACAACTTTGTTTCATAGAACACTTCTGGCTTACTCGTAGAGACCACCAATCTATTTGTTGACCACTGAATCTTGCATTGAGCATCACGTACATTGATTTTCAAGTACAATTACGTGGTAAATGAATTTAACTTATTGAAATTTCAATTTAAATCCCCACGACAATACGAAATATTAAATAATTTGATGAATGTGATAAATCATTATTACCGATCTAACAAAAATATGATATTTATAAATATAAAACTGATATTTTTAAATGGAATATAATTTTATAAAATAAACAAATTGTTGGTTTAATAAAAAAATAAACATCCGCAATGTAAATCAATATAGAAGTAATGAACAATGAATTTGGAAATAACAGTTTTCTTCAATATTCCAATAGCACAGTGTAAATAAATACATATGCCTTGTTTCGATTGTTGAAATTTTATAATATTTGTGCTGTATATATACAAATGTATTTGCAATATCATGAAAATGCTACAATCTTGGCATTTGCAAATATATTTGTCGACATATGTTCAATTCAGATAGTGTAATGCTCGAGGGATATCACCTCAATGTAGTTTGATATTCTCAGTTTGGATTTACAAAAGACTCTCATGGGAAACTAGGATCAAACATTCACTTTGTGAACACAGTTGAATTTACCGAAATAAAATAATACCACAAAACATAAAATTAAATTGATATCCAATTGACCTGTAACTTGAGCCAAGAGATATAGTAAATACATTGATGACTTCTATTTTATTTTATAAAAACTTATTTATTATATTTTTCATTATTTGAATTTCCCTTTGTTTTTTTGAATTTGGAAAAACATACTTAATGAAAATACCATCTTGAATTTCAACAAGTTTAAAAGTGTATATAGAAATTGTGAAAAATAAAAAAAATGAATCGAAAATTCATTTCAAGATTTTACGGTAAATAGTTTAGAGCATCTTTCGAAACTTTGATTTGAGCTTGAGTTTGATTCGTAACGAGGGTTAGCCAAAACTTTTGTGGACAATAGAGATGAGAAAAAAAAAATCCTAGTGGCAGTGTTTGGTAAAACTCAGTACTACATTAGAAAAGTGAAAACTTTCTCAATTGGTTGGAAGCCTCAATGTATTAAAAAGAGTCGACAAACCAAACTTTAAACGTTGAAAAGGCATGAGACTTTATTTTTCAAATAATAATAGGACAAAAAGTTTTTAATTTTATATAAAGGCAACATGTGGCACATCAAAATACTGTAAACAAAGCTCAAAAATAAAAAGTAATTACTAAAAAAGTAAAATCATTTTCCATACAAAACATGAAAAATTCACTGATTCCTTAATTGAATTATAAAGTTACTTATTACCAATTGAAAATCCATTTGAAGTATTACTTTTTTGAATGAAATATAATGGACAGAAAAATAAATATTGCAAAGAAAAAACGTAATGGAAAAAAGATTATTTAAAGCTTGACATAGTCAAGAGCAAGAGAAGAAAAAAAAAAAAAATTCTTTTAGTAAGAAAATGAAATTCATGAGAAAAAATAAAAAAACAATTTACAATTGTAAAGTATTTCCTTTTTTTTTTTTTTAAATTTTTTTTTTCTAATAGAACAACAATTGTTTTAGATGATATTCAAATGGAATTTAAGCACAAAAATTATTTGCTTGTATAACAGAAATTACAATTCATCCGTATGATTGATTAAAATTGTTTTTCACGTTGTGAATTTTTGAAACTCTCATGGACAGGAAAGTTTAGTGGAATTCCGTGGGGTATATTCGAGTTCGTCACGTGGTTGAAGAAGACCACAGAAACATTTTCGTTGGCATGAGCTTACGAATTTATAGCTTTCTACATTTCACAACATACAGTGAGAACTCCCTCGGCGAAATTTCTCTCTCTCTCTCAAACTACCTACTCTTATCAGGCAATAAAAGCTCCCGCAAGCACAGTTCAACCCCACCGACACCGAATAAATGAAATATGCTATGCAACTGTTGAAAATATCAAAAGCTTTTTTTTTTTTTTTTTCATTTTTCATTGCAACTGCATAGTTTTAAAAAGATAACTCTTATTTTTCTATTTATTTCGCGTTTTTTTAATAATTTCATTAGGCAATAATATATTGGTATAATTTTTTCTTTTTTCTTCTTTCAGGACGATAGATCATTGTCATGAATATATCAAATTTTTAAATTACTATCAAGTTACATCAGCAGAAGTGCTTTGTAAGTGAAAACTTTTTTTTAAAAATCCACCCGAAAGTGAAAAAAAAAGTAATTTAGAAAGTATATTCTTCCTGCTTCGAGGTTGCTTTCAGCTTGGATACAAGATATACGTTAAAATTGAAAGAAAAATAGGAGAAAAAAAAAATATACTATAAGTCTTTTGCAGTATCAGATCACATGTGATAGTCGCTATTGGAAATTGTATTTTAAAAAACGAGCAGCCAAGCTTTTTAAGAGATCATTCTTTACGTTGTCGAGAATTGACAACAATAATCGCGTAGCTATGTAGCAATTTATCTTCTAATGGACTTAATGAAATTTATATAAAATAAATCGTAGTAAAATTTTACTGATAAATTAATATTCAAAAGATAAGTTGTAATTATAAATTTTGTTTTTTTAAATAATTATGTTTTTTATTATTTTTCAATTTTCATTTCTACGATAGTTGACGAGTGTAACACAAGTTTGTTGTTGTTTAAAAAACATTATTTTTTGTAACACATGTGCCACAATATTTTGTCGTCAAACTTATGCATAGACATGCTTGGTAAACACGTCACTCAGACACAATATTCTCTCCAAGTTATAAGTCAAATTTGAAATTGTATGTTAACATTATGATAATCCAAAATTCAATGTTAGTATATCTAAGCAAAATTCAAAAGCCAGAAATAATGAGAAATTATTTCTGTTATATATATTATACTGACAATGAAAGTAACAACTATTTTTAAAAGTAATCGGTCAGTCGTTATTCAAATAACAAATCTATTCTTGCCGCAATTCCCATGAAAATTATTCTATTGTTGTGTTCACTTAAATTATGTGAATATAGATCAACCAATTGACAGTTAAAATAGTTTATATTCTCATGGGTTCTACAAAGACATATACATTTCATGATTTATTTAGAAGCACATGAATAAATAGTAAAGTCAATGAAACAATTGTTGCAAACAATTATAATTTTAGAAAAGAGACTAATGAATTTTTTTTTTTTACTATGATAATTGATTGTTTGTTTTTTGTTTTATAAATAAGGTAATAATTGTAACAGTACCGTGTTTATTGTATAGATTGCCTGTGGTAAATTCGTTGGATAAATTTTCTGTTCAATTACTGAACATCCGTCACGTATAGTAGCCGATAGGCCAATAATTAAACTGTTCGTGCATAGTATATCTCATAGATACGTGTATAGACTTTGCTTTCGAACCTTGAAGGTTCAAAACCAATGGCAACTGAAATGAATGTTTATATACACATATGTGTGCCTAAATTTCATGTGCATGGTCAAATTCAATGCACGGACTTTGTAATACGCACGATATTCGATATTTTGTTGCTCAAATTGAAACCCAATTTAGAGTTAAATAATGTAATAAAATAGAAAGAGGAGAAACCATATGATTTACAATGTCAAATACCTGTAGAAATATGAATCAGTATTTGTATTAAACGCTAATTGAATGAAGTTTATATATACAATTCGAAAGTTTTCATTGATCAACTCATTAAAGTTGTAACAAAAAAACATACTATTCATCTTTCAAATTTGAGGTAATTGATCATTTTCAAAAAAATGGCTCTTTGGTTCTAATGAAAATTGAAAATAATATGTATATAAATTTATTTTGTTCAATATTTAATTTTGCATTACTAATAGAAGCTTTATATCATGGCTCCAATAATTTAAATCAAATTTATTACTGAAATCATATCGACTATAATTAACTCTCGTTCACAACGACAAATTTATCAGTAAGTAATTAAAGATTATTTTTTTTTTCGTTTCAATTTTATAGATAAAATATATGATAATTGATGTATGTTATATTGTACAATCAATAAATTTCATGTTAAAGAAATTTGAAACTCGTGTGCCGACAGCTTTTTACAAAATACACTTCGTCAAAATTATTTTTTATTTTTAATTTTCTAGTGCTCGATAAATTGAAAAAAAAAGGAAAACAAAAAAAAGAAATAATACAATTACTAGTACGCTTGTTATACCATACACGATAATAATATTTTTTATCTATTGTTAAAATAATAAAATAGTTTCGTTTATAAAATCATAATGATTTTAATTTAAAAAAAAAAAAGAAAATTAAATAATGAACTTTTAATTTTTACATATGGTAAAAATGTATAAAATAGAATTAAAAATTTTTCACTTAAATTCATACATCCCGGATGGTATTTATGAGATTAAACTAAATTTTAAAATATTGTCATTGATTGAAAAGCTAGCAGAGGTGTCAAACCAGATCGTAACGGAAGCTAGGTCACTTGTTATTCATTGATTCTGAAATATAACCAATTAGGTCAATCAGATTAGATCCAACACCCATCAATATGTGGCGAGTTTGTGGACGTATTCATCTCAATAGAATTTCATCGAAAAAAAATTCAGCAATAGTACACAATACTTAATGATTTATGTCATCCAAATGAAGCTTAAATTGTATTTTAATATTTTGATTTATCACCGAATAATTATCGTTGATAAATTATAAAAATAATGAGTCGAAATATTTTTTATATTTATTATAATTCAACTTGATTAATGTCGTTGACAAGAAAGAAAATTTAAAAAATAATTTTGTGATAGTAAATAAAATAATTCTTACCTGATACCTCCTCGAATTGTGTCGTAATTAAGCATTCTGGACCCATGACGCCAAGTAACATAACCAGAGGGATGAGGCACTTTGCTTACAACGCATTTCAGTTCAATTGTACTTCCAGCTTTGTAAAATTTATCACCAGCAGTTGCACCGTGCTCATCAACAATTTCTACACGAGGTACTGAAAGCAAATAAATTTATCAATTATTATTATTATTATTATATTTGATTCAAAATATTAATTATTTTCTAAAGTGTTTACGTAGAAATATGACAATAGTATTTATGAGTTGAGCTTTTCTTATATAAATTAATTGATACAAAAATTTGTCACTAAAGACTACCACTTTTGGTTATTATTTTATTGATCAGAAGGTTATAAATCTTATTTCAGAATTTTTTAAGGTCATTTGAAGTAGACTAAAAGGGTTAAACAGCGTATGAGTAGGAACCACAAACTTTATGATTTTATCAACGTTGAATTTTTAAAAATTCTTTTTATTAAAGTTTTTACAATTTACAATTTAAAAATATATCAAAGTGAAAAAATGAACCATCTGTTTGTTGAATGTAAACTCAACATATATATTTTTGAAATAAAATTAATCTATTTGCGAGGTTTTTACTGGGACATTTATTATTCATTACAACTGTGATGGAAATGAAAAAAATGCATTGAAGCTTTATGATTATAATAAAACATGTACGTGGCATTAAATTTAAAAAAATTAAACAAATAAAAAAAGGATTTTTCTTGAATTTCCATATGACAATTATCATTGTTGACTGTCAAAATTATGCAACAATTTATGTTGAATAAAAAGCTCATACAAGTGACACTTATTTTGTATGCATAAAATATGTGACAACTTTATATTTAAGTTGGGTAACGGTATCACACGTATATAAGATATATACAAAAATGAGGATCACAGATGATGGTATTTGTGATAGTACATTGTAGATCAAAAAAAAAAATATATATAAAAAATTTAACGTCAGATGTTTACCACGAGAAAATGTTGGCAATATGCATGGGAATCACGTTGTTGATGTACGAGAGAATTGGGGTTGTGTATGCGACATATGCCACCACAATGCCCAGTTTCTCATGCATAGTTACATACTTTTCTCTTCTTCTTATACTTTTCTTTTTTTATTATTATATTTTTCATTTTTTTTATATTTTTTATCATATTTTAATATTATACCATCTCTGCATGATATTTTTTACAAGACACGTATTTTCCCTATCACCAATTTATTAAATAATAATAAATCGTTTTTTATATTTATTTTTTTGAATAAAAAAATATATTTTTTTTTTATTTTACAAATTAAATTAATATGTTCAAGTATCGTTGACTTTTTGCTATTCATGTTTTCATTTATTTTGAGATTATTACGATGAAAAAAGGAGAAAGTCGAGAAACAGACGTTGAAAATGCAAATATTATTCGTAATTCGTAGAAATAATTTTTTTTATTTTTTATAATTTAATTACAGAAGAAAAATTTATGTAACCGCTGTCAAACGAATTTTATTAAAAGTTTCTTCTTGTCAGGAAGAAAGACAACTAATCGTATCTTTCAACTAAAGTTAAGATCAAAAAAAAAAAAAAAATTAATTACATCTGTAGAAAGGTTCAAAGATTGAGAGTATTTCTGTGTTTTTCCAGGAAAAAATTTAAGAGATAGTAGGCACTAGCCAGTGTTATAAATTAATTTTAAAAAAATTACATTATGTTTGATGTTTATCGATAAAAAGTAGTGAAAAAATAACAATAAAAATATAAAACAAAACTGAAATATAAACTAACAAAAAGGATAAACTTTTGAAAATATTTATCAAATTAAAAATTTGTTTTTACGATAAATTTATAAAATATTTGTCAAAGTTTTTTAGGATAATCTCTATCATTGTGAGCACACACACAATTTATAATCAACACATTTGAAAAATAAAATTAAAAAAATAAAAAAGTTATTAAAGTAAAAACATAGAATATATATTGCCAAGTATTTTTGAATGAACGTAAAATATATATATGAGGGGTTATATATAGTTTGCCAGTGATTTTAATTAAAATATGGAGATTAGTATCTAAAGCTGGTTATTATATATAAAATCTCAAAATCTCAAAGGTCGAGGACTGTGATAATAACAGATAACAAATCATCATATATCTCTCACAGTGTAACTGACATTTTAAAAATAAAAAATTCAAATTATAAATCTGCCAACATGTCAAATAACCAAACACACATTGAACAATATATACATTTACAATTCAATAAGATACATTAACGAGCAACGTATTTAACAATATTCAATTGATCACTCTATTTAATTAAAATATGAAAATAATAGCTATGATGTGATGAGAGCGATGACATGATTATAATTGCATTCTGATATTAAATTTCATGCAATTTAAAAATGTTAATTAAATTGTACAATATAATAAATTCAAAAAAAAAAAAAAAGAAATAAACTTGCAAGTTTTTCATCTTTATTCCAAGATAAGCCAGACAGTTATTAAATAGAAAATAATAATAATAAATGCTAATGTATAAGTAGTAATTAAAGGAAAATAAATATATCTAAAATTGAAATATTTTTATTTAATCATCAGTTGGATCCTGGCGAATGTAATGTCTAGAATTTTCAAGTAAATAAATAAATAAAAGTAGATTTATTTGAGTCAATTGTCCTCTAAAAAAATGTACAATATGTACATCTAATATGTGTAATTCTAATCACTCATTAGTCAACTCTAAATTGAAGTTAACGAGGTGATTGGCTTGCCGGTCATTATCTCTATTTCATGCTTCACAAATTGTGTCTCGAATTGAACAATAGTCGATTGGTATCGTTCTGACCGAACAAACACCAGAAGTGAACATGCCAACTTGGCTAATGTTGGTGAGATATCCATACATTGTTCATATATACAATCAAACAAAGTCTCGTTACTTTTGCAATACGTTTGTAACGTAAATACGTAGCTTCCCACGTATATACATGTCAACCATACAGCGCATCAATACTTTTGCATCACTATCAAATGCATTTTCTCTAAATCCACTTTATATCCAAACTAAATAGGTATTCTGCATCATGATCAGTCTGTATATATATATTACTTTACAAACGCATCCAACAGAAAATCAATTCCGCGGATCATGTGCTTCGCATTTGAAATGTTTTTTATTTTCCTTTTCTTAGTATATGTAATGGTTTGTCGATTTCAATTGATAAAAAATTTTACAAATAATCTATTTCCATGTATGGTATAAGTATCAAATTTTTTACATGAAAATATAATGCAGTTAAATTTTATTCGATCATAAGGATGCAGAAAAAATATACCAGAAAATTTTCAATATTATTTTATAAAATTTTTTAAATCATAATTTTTTTTATGTACCTGAAATTGACAATTAATTTTCATTGATTACTGAAATGTTCTTTTAGCTTTATCATATAATGAATTGTTTAATAAAAATTTAGTCATCAAATAAAAATCAATAATTAAAAAAAGACAAAGAGATGATCAATGACAAATTAATGATCAATATTTACAGAATTTAATTCATCGGATGACATCATTATTTGCACAGAGACATATTCTCAAATGCAGTAGTGATTGTGCTGTAAAGTATATATTGCCTATTACGGTGTCCAGTTTATTCATCCAAAATTCCTATTTGAATTTACCCCTTTCTACCTCAATTCCCTTCATAGCCTTGTATCTGTCTCTCTATATAGCTTTAGCCATTACCAAGTTATTCTGTCTCTATTTCATGTTTACCACGTACAAATGCAAACCACGTTTTCTACATACTACACGTTGCAAACGTTTGCATTGGCTATTCGCACTGACTTTATGCAATACAGCACATCAACCAGGTGGTGCTCAATAGTACCTATATATTCTTATATTGGTAACTACGTGAAAAATTTATTTATTCAATCCATTATCATTCAAAATTTATCAACTTAGAAAGCTCCAGGTAAATAATAATTTTATATTTATTTACAATTTTTTTCGTTTTTTAATTGTAAAAAAATACAGGTTATCGTTTTTTTTATCGACTGAATATATAGATTAATAAATAAATAAAAATTTCTACATGGAAAATGATAAAGTAGGTCAAAAACGTAATAATCATTTGTTTCGTCAGATGCATTTTACGATGTATATTCTTCTACCAACACGAAACAACCGATATTTCCTCAATAAAATTGTAGATTTTTAAAACGGATATTTTTTTTTTTCGTTTCAACGATAATACGCTGCTAAAATATTGCCACGTCAAACGTTTTTCGATGATGATAATATAATCTAATCATTTTTTGAACTATAAGGAATTTCATCAACTAGATAATAATAGTCTTAGTAGTTTTTGTTTATAAAATACAAAGATGTTGTCTTTGTAAACGTCAAGACAAAGTTACTAATAATTGGAAATACTAATTAATGTAAAATAATAAATAATTGTGAACTATTATTATAACTTTTATGGTAAAATAATTATAAAAGTATAAAATTTGTATTAATTAGCTAATAGTAATACGTCATTGAAAGCTCATATATCAATATTTATTTTGTGTCAGAATTAATTATGAAATAATTAAATTATTCTTGGAATATTGTTGAATTTTGATGTAATAATATATTTATTCATTTAATGTTTTTGTATTTTGAATAAAACTTTCATTTGAGTATCCAATTTTCTACTGAGCTTGCAGCCACAAAATTTGCTCGAAATATTTTAAGGAATTTGGCAAATCAATGTTTACATCAAAATACGCTTTACATAATTCATAAATATTTTCATAAATTATAAAAAGAAAGTTACCCCTTCAATACTTCACCACATCACGTAAATAATTTTTCATTTTGTTTTTAACATTAAAAAAAAAAATATTTAAACTGTTTTGATAATAAAAAAAAGAAATATTTGTGGTTTTTTCTTAAAACTGTCAACATCAGTCGATATCATTCAGCCCAGAATTATATAAGGATCACTTGATTTTGACAGGCTTTAAATTTAAACCTGTCAATCAAATGTTTCAACAAACATGATGAGAAATAAAAGAATATTTTTTATATAAAAATAATAAAAGTTTGTAAAGATATAAAATGAAAATATATTTTCCATCATAAAACTGTCATTATAAAAATTATAATTTGATGATAAATATTTTTTAATAACTGTGTGTTATCACAATTAAACAGTTGCTGTATAATTCACCGATAAATATATATATTTATTGTAAACACAGAATTAAACCAGTAGTTTAATTTCTGATACTCGGAATAAAGTCTCATCGAACAAGTTGGAGTAGTGAAATAAGCAATTTCCCCGAATGGCATAGATATTTCCAAGTGCTTAAAATGTGTATTATATATATAGTATTAAATTGTTGTGGTATATAGATTTACAAACATTGAATTAGTCGTTAAACGATGCATTAAAGTACTTGGTTGTTGTCGAGACACAAAATCCTTGCACAATGAGACAATAAACATTGAAATGCCTCTTCGTAATTCACTTAAGTGCCACTTAGTGGCTATTTCATTACTATTTTCTTGTATATATACATAGTACAAACACATATAAACAAGTTTACAGTAAGTAATACACTCAATCCAAAAAAAATAATATGAAAAAAAGTTTTTACAATAAAAAAAAAAAAAAATCCAACATAACATACGTTAAATTTATAAAAAAATATTTGGCATTGAATTTTTTGTTTGAATTCTTTCAATTGTGCAATGAATTTTGTCGGTTTTACCAATACCACAAACCATGATTTCTTTTCCTGTTTGGAGACCAATGTAGCGCCTTTAGTAAACTAAATATAAATCAGACTGGAATTGGCACGAGTCAGGCCCATACGATCGTTCACGAATGTTCACTACCGGCAAATAAATTCGTTCTTACCAAATAAATAAATATTTAAAAAAAGGGAAACAAAAAAAAAATAATAATAAAATAAATAACATGCCAAACTACATTTTGTGGTAGAGGTGATTTTTTTTAACGACATTGGAAATTGCCTATCGAATAATGAGATACGAGAGCTTTTTTTTTTTAAATAAATGTATGATGTTGGGATATTAGTTTGATGAAAAAAAAAGGATGAAAAAAAAAACCAAATTTGATGGTTAGCAGGCATCCGAGAGATGGTTTTAATCCAGTTACTTTGAGAATAATGGGACTACTTTGTTTCTTACTCTTCTACCAATTTACACGGTTGAAGCAGTTTCTGTTGAAAAACATTTTTAGCTCAACTAACTTGTCTTGACTGTGTTTTGTGTTCCAATTTTTACTGCTTTTGTTTTCTTTTGGAGAAATTGTTTTCTTTTTCTATACACTTTTAGTATTTTTTTTTTGTTTTTTCACTTTGCAAAATCGAAGCATTCCACTCGCTTCAACTTCATGTGAAAAGTTTAGATTCGTCGCATCTACCTCAATTTACTTGTTCGTTTTTTACTATATACAATTTCTTTTCATGAGGATTCAATTCACGTTGCAATACAACTCAGTTCCATATAGTTTATCACAAAAACTGGATATTCACAAAAGAAATTCATTATATTTCACCTTCAAATTTTAAAATATAAAATTCGTCATTTATTTTTTTCACTGATAATGTTTTATAAAAAAATATATTTAAGAAAAAATTGGTGTCAATCAAAGCGATCATATTGTGAGAAAAAAAAGGTGCTGATAAATAAATCCAATAGATTTTCATTTAAATATTAATTATTCATTCCATTTGAAAAATATGAAAAATTTTATTCTCTAATCAACTTTAATTATTTTTGAAAAATAAAATTAATTAGTTTTAAAAAATCACTTTATTTTTTATTTTGCATTAGAGGATAAACACAAATGCACTTCAAACGAAGAAACCAATTCAACAGCTTTGTTTAAAGTTTAAAGTATTGGAAAATAGTACTGAGCAAAGTAAAGTAAAACCAACTTCAAAACAAAAGTCAAAAAACAATTAAGCGACGTTGAAAAAAACCAACAAAAATACCATAAAGGGTATTGAAAAACAACAGCTAAGAGAATTTTTTTGAAATTCTTTTTTATAAATATCCAAAGTTTTAAAAAAATTTTAAAATCGATATTTAATTTTAAATCAAAAAAATATGTAAAGAAAATTTAAACTTTCATTGATAATATGTTTATAATATCGTTTCAAAGTTATCGGTTAAACACATAAGCAAATTTGTAAACTTTTGGATAAAATTACATGAATTTTTTGACAGTAAATATCGTGCTATCTAACAACCACCCAAGGCTATCATTAACATAAGAGGTTCACTCGAATGGTTTTGTACAAGTTAGTGTTCAGGTATATGAAAAATATACAAAGATATTTTCTTCAAAGATAATCTAACTGGACAAGTATAAAATTGTTACAAAATCTCCAAAGGATTTTCAACCATCACACGTTAACAATTTCAAATAATAATAATAAATTGTGTTGAACAATCAAACAAGACATTTCTTACCCACAAGTTCATTAAGCTTTACTAAATGAGTCACTGAACATAATCAATTGATTGAATCTTGCTGCTGTCATGGTTGTATTTTTTTTTTTATCTCATTTCTTTCAATCACACCTTTATTTTTTTCGTGTTTCATTTTTATCTTATGCTTTTTTTTTTCTTTGTTATCCCAAGATTTACCACCGATTGATTCCCTTTCTGGTTAGCAGAACAAGTTACTGCGCATTCGCATCATCACACTTTCTCATGGATCTTTTGATTCATCATCTATATCACATTAAGAACCAATTCACTCGAATCATTCTATCGAAAAACGCTTATCCAGATATTTCATATATACTTACAATGATATTATTTTAAATCTTATTTATTAAATTCATCAAAAATTTTTTTTTTTCAACATTATTTAACGAGTCGATTTTTTATTTTTGAATACTGAATAAATGATCATCATGATTGTGTTATAAAGTAGCATCATTCCTTTTTTTTTTTTATTACTCAGTAAATTTATAGTTGATTATTTGCTGACTCGGTGAAAATTTCTTCAATAAAATTATTGTAATTTTATAACCGTCATAATTGATGAATTGATAACTTTTTTTTTCTGTTGTTTTCTTCATGACTTTTTGATATCAGATAAACTCACATATTTTTTTGATAATAATTTTTAATTAAAGTAAAATTTCATGGATGTTTTTTTATTCGATTCTTCTTGGAATATTTCAATGTTCAAAATGAAATATTTTTAGTCTGATAATCATAGAGTCAGTGTAGGTTGATCTGGTTGATCTCCCTTTTGTCCATTGTCAGCAAATTCACCATTCTCTTCATTTTACTATTCTGACTGTTCACAACCTTTTGTCCAGTAGAAAAAAAGAAAAAAAAAACAGCAAACGAGTAGCTACGTGATTACAGTAGAATTTAATATAAATAACAAAGGTCGGAAAAATAAAAATATTATAAAAGAAATAAATAAAAAAAAAAATACGACGACAATCATCAGGGAATAATACAAAATAACAAATATTAGCTATGTAAATAGTAAAGTTATTTTCGCGTTAAAAAATTCAATGGATAAAGTTTTTCCAATGGAATTTGAATCAATAAAAAAAAGATATATATCTCAACAATTTAGCATGACTTTTTGATCAAAAACCAACATTTAAAGGTTGACCACCTGGTGTTCTAACAACATGTCCAGCTTCTTGGCAACGCTTGGTAGAAGGCGGGAATGTCGTGACATTCCACATGCTTTAACTCCACAATTGTTCACTACACCTATATATATTTATACCACAAGAAAAAGCACAAAGATATATACTTTAATTGAAGTCAACTCCAGTTAAAAACCGCAGTTGCTTTCAAAAGAAATTAAAAAAAATAAAAAACCCTACGATTCTCAACATTACAAAATGAAAAACCGTAAAACTAAATTTATCGCATTGCGGCTTATAAAAATATATAAAAACGGTTAAGACTTTAATTAAAATTAATTTATATTAAGCAATGAAATATTAGAAATTATTTAAATTTATTTTGAAACCAACAATATGACAAAATCTTAATTTAATATTCCAAAAAAAATCACGATATTACAGGAGTAACTTTAAATGTTAAAATTCTTCTCCAAATTTTCCAGCTATTTTGTTATCTTATCCCTCAGGACGCGTGATATAGGGGAATGAAATTTCCATGAAAGATAATTGACGTCTCTTCAAGTTGATAACAGAAAAAAAAAAAAAAAATTGCGACGGCACAGTAGTAATTTCAGTAGCAAATATATGATTGTCAGCAGTGACGTCTGACTATATATTGAGCATTACTACTTGTTCTGTGTGTTTATTGCATTCCCCATTGTGTTTGTCATTATTTTATTTTTTTTTAACTACACTACTGGCTTTTTGATCATACAAATGTTGAATATTCAAATCTATAAATTACAAAATAATCCTTGGAATATTTATTATTGAAACTTTAACACTTTTAGTGACCTAACGTATTATTTCGAGCAGAGGGAGTTTTTTAACGCCCACGCATTCGATCCATGCCAGAGACAGAAAATTACTATGCTCCTAACAAAGTTTGCCAAATTGCTAGACAATTTGTTTGACTCAGTATTACGCCCTTACAATTTACTATCACGATAAATATTACTTCAATTTTTCAATTACCAAAAATTATTGAATTTTATAAAATTTCATAAAATCAATATCATTATTTTGTTATAAATCAAATTTTGGTCAATAATATTATTAATATATACCAGTTTGTATTCATTTGTTTAACGTGTACGAAGCATGTTATTGTAAAAAGGCATAAGTGTATGAGATTTGTATGAATGGATACAACAAAGAACAATCGTTTTATTGTCCAGATTTCATTGAAACTTCCACTCGCAAAATTATGCGCTTATTAGCATGGAAAAGGATTTGAACTTTTGTTTAAAATGTTGAATAACATTGAGGGTACCATTAAAATCTACATTATCAAGTTTTCAGCTGTCATGACGTTAATACCACAGCTTGGTTTGGCTTATACATTTGTACTCACAAATGCAGTCAAACACAAACTTTGTTGTTAAACCTTAGCAAACGTTAATTATTGCTAAATAATAACAGCACGTATTCAAATTTATATCAGTAATGAATTTTTATATAAATATTTATATAAAATAATGATAATAATAATAAGAGATAAATAAAAAAATAAATAAAATCAATGAATGAATGCTACAGAAAAACAAAGGAAAAAAAAATTACTCAACTCTCGCCTGGCTAAATTGCGTTTACCAATCTTATTTAGGTCAACAACAAGAATTTGATTTCACAAAAAAAAGCCTTTCACGACTGGAAAATACCAACATTTTCATTTATAAAAACCCACTGAAATACAGAAAAGAAATCTCTAGATATTTGGTATTCTGAGAACTCGAAACATTCGAGATGATGCTTGTTTTTGTTTTCATCGCGTATCGATAACATTTATTACTTTCTTTTTAAACATTTTTTATTATCGGCATATGTATTCCCAAATGAGAAAATTCTATATTTTTTTTGACGTAAGCCACAAAAATTATCATATCAATATTTCATGCACAAAATATTTCCTATTATTTAAAAAACTGTGGTATTGGATAAAATACAATTATAATAAAGTAAAATATACCAGTTGTTTTTTTTTTTTTAAATTAAAAAGTTTTTTTAATAATTAAATTGTATTGCAGTATCGGATTGTGGTTGAAATTTCACCGTAATAATTTAAGCTTTAAAGTTAATTTGTTTAACGCGTAGTATTGAGAGTGCAACGAATAGACCTGCATATTGAATTATACAATGTCAATTATGAAATATTCTTGACAATGCATCTGTTGAAATTAAAAGTATCAAATGAACTTTTATCATGAATCATTAGAATTTCATTGTTCAATTACCCTCATAGAATGATCGTAAAATAAAGCTCGATTTCTAGAATTTCATAAGTAATTTATTTGATTTATTAATGACACGATTTCATTGTAAATTAGAAATTTATAAATTAATTGATTAATAAAATTGATTGAATCGAGTATTGAGAATATATATAACTTAATTATGAATCGCTTACACAACACTCTGTAATTTCTGATGGATAACTGATCTAAACCCATTATCAAACACCAGGTCATTATTGGAATCCGATTAAGAGTAGAAAAGTAAACGACTTTTAGAGTAAAGTAAAAAAAAAAAAAAACTGCATTGATGGTTCACATAAAGAAACTGCACTTGCTTGCGTGCAAAATTCAAGTTTTTAACTGTTTGAACGTCTGCCAGCCATAAACACTTCGAACCCGGTAGTCCCTTTTTCACATAGAAATTATTCTGTGAGTTTTAAGAGAAACTGCTTTTGGCTGGCAAACGATGGAAGAACAAAATAGCACGTGAGAAATACCGGTGCCTTAGGGTCTGTTTTTGACTTTTTTTTTTTTCATTTTTTTTTTCACTTGAGTATAATCGTGAATTTTACTAACATTGTGCTTTTATAAATTTTATGAGATTTTTATTTTTTCAAAGCTATGAAAAAACGTGGATAAATAAATTTTTTAAATCTTTTTTTTTCTTAAAAAAAACGCGATAGCTACGACAAACTTCACTCTTTTTTTTTTTTCCATATATTTATAATGAAAACCAATGAATAATGCGATGGAATAATACCGATTATCTCCTTCAAGCTTAATCAGTATACATATTAAAATAGAGCTTTGGTAAATTCATATAAAAAAAAAAAAAATTTAATCACGGATTTTTCTTGCATCCAACTTTCTATTTACACGCTTGAAAAACTTTTGGGTTAATCTTATTTCACTATTCATTTTTGCGTCGTTAATATGCTGTTTAATTAAACATTGTAAATGCTTGTTCAACAAAATATCAAAATAAAATCGATAGATAAAATAAAATTCATCACATATAAAATTAGTGTGACAGTAGTACGTCAGTCATTAATTACTGAGTATTTAAAAAAATAAATAAAAAATGAAAATTACGTTTGGATTAGTAAAGTAACTCATTTATCTTGGTCTACTGTGTGACCCTCGAGTATTTCTTATGCACGTGAAGTAAACCTAAATGTCATCAGCGAGATAAGTTTGAATTGATCCTCTATTAAACTTTCAGTTCGAGCATGCTACTCTAATTATTATCAAATTTGAAGGCATTTAGTTGTCAAAAACTACTGCGACCTTTCTCTACAAGTATCAAGTGATGAATGACCAGTGTTTTTTTTTTTTTATATAATTCAACGTAAATTTTACAAATAATCTCCTATCATAAAGTTACATATAACTTTTTATAACAAATAAAATGATTTATATATTGTTTGGAGCAAAATTAAAAATTAAATATTAAAACTCACCAGATACGCTGAGATAGACTGTTCTCGTTAATGGTGGATGAACATTGACTTGACATTCATAAACACCAGCATCTCTTTCAGTAGCTGAACGTAACAAAAGTCTCCAATCATTTGGCATTTGATAATCCAGAGAAAAACGTGAATCACTTGAATAAGTATGAACACCAAATGTCAGCAAATGCATCTCTTCACCACGTCTTCGAACCCATGATACCTGTAAATATAAAATTTTTATTCTATCAAGCTCATTATAATTACAAGATTTCATGTATTTATGTTTTTTTTTTTAGATTTAAAAAAAATCTATAATATGCATTATGTAAAACTTTGATAAATAATTTTCTTGCACCATACAAAGAATACTTATTGACAATATATTATAGATTATAATAGGCAAAAACCACATCCTCAAAGTTTGCTTGAATATTCAAGCTCGAACATGAACATTGTACATATACATATTTTATTTTTTGTTCTTATACTTAACTATTACAAAACATAACCGTTAAGTTTGGACAAAGCTGTTTTCCAATTTATTATTACTGTCTTTTAGTTTATTATTTTTCATAGTCTTTTTAAGAGCTTGAAGCTGAATTAATCAGTCGAGCTTTTCAATAAATAGCTTACTAATAAATTGAATTAAATATGAGACGTTCATGGATAAATTTGAATACTTTGTTCATCACTGTTGTCATCAAGAAATAAATATTACTCGTTACATAATTACATAGTAGTAATATAAATTTACCCTCACTAGTTGGCTAATGGACTTTCATATTAAATACTGTCTATACAATTTGAGTTTGTCTTCAGCAAGAACTTGGTAAACTTGACCGTATTTAACATATCAAATTACATACTCTAGCAGGAACTTCATTTCCTTGTGCTTTACAAACGTGAACACACAAATTATCTCTCCTTTTATAAATAAACCCACACATGTCTACCTAAACTTTGCTACAATTAATTTAGAATACTGTTGTATTTTTTTTTACTTTGGTTTTATCAAATAAAATGACCTAAGATACTTTTATTTTTGTTTATCCATATTGATTAAAACACGTGACGTTTGACAGTAATTATTGTAGCTCAATTTATATAGTAAACAACCCTTAATCATTATTAAATTATCGACAAGATAACCTTTGTCGACAGTATACATAACGTCAACATTCATCGACTCGAGAAATATTAAATTAATTGTCAATATTTTTTTAATAATCAAAATTAAAAGAAAAGAAAATTTCCAATATATTTGTGGCTTTAAAAATACACAAAGTTAGGAATATTGTTTGTATATTTTTTCTTTTTTTTTTTCGTTCATAAACCGTTAGAAATACTACGTAAAAAATGGGTCATTTAACGGATATCCGTTTCCGGGTTTTTGGACTTCTCAAGGAAATGAAAATAAACTAACACAGTGAGCTTTTAGAATTTTCTCACAAACCTTTTGTGTATGTTCCTTTTTTTTTTGTATTTATTTTTTGTATAAAAAATATAATACTGCATAAAACTTATGTTGCAGAAAATATTGGTTCAGTATATATTGTGTATATGTATTCTTAAGATTTTTAATATTTTTTTAAAAACGATTTTGTGTATTAATAGTTGCCAAATAATTTCGTATATTATACAACGATATTTAAAATTTTATTTCAATTATTGAGTTAAATTTTTTGATATTCTATTGTTTATAAAATCTCAATGAAAGTCAAAATCACAAGTGAATCAGTTGACTATATTTGAAATTGTTACAGTCAAATTTATGACATGTTTTCTTTAAGTTTTTGATGAATTATTACTTGAAAGTTAGCTATGATTTTGATAATTATATTTATATTTGAAGTCAGTGGAAATTCTATGATACCTATGATGAAATACAACCTTATGTTTTTTTGTAAAGCT
Organism: Aphidius colemani; assembly: GCA_030523065.1. NCBI lineage: Eukaryota > Metazoa > Arthropoda > Insecta > Hymenoptera > Braconidae > Aphidius > Aphidius colemani. Next base: position 84,509 of record JAPYYR010000024.1, on the reverse strand, counting down.
TAAATTAATAAAAAAAATTTTTTTTTAATTATTAATATTTTAATATTTAGTATAAGAATTTTTGAAAGATAAATTTCAAGTATAAACTTATTAAAATATTTATAAAACACTCAAGTAAGGAATAAGCTTTTAATAATAATAGTTAGCTTTGAGCTTAAGAGTTTTCATATAAGAAATAATTATTTGTTTATGACTTAAAATGATTAAAAAAATCACTTTATAGTTAACTAAAAAATTTCAACTTCATAAAGATATACAAAAATTATTAGTATTTGTAAATGTTGGTACCTTAATAAACTGCAGTTCACTTAAATACTTATTGGTACTTGAATGAAACTTCAATAATTTTTTTTTATACAACTTTTCTTTCAGTTAAAATGTAAATAAACTCTGGTTATATAAAATAGAACAAGAAGCTTGAAAATACAGAAATCACATCACTCATATTTTACAAATGTAAATTGTTCCTGGTAATTTAAATAAAAGAAAAAAACTAATATTGTTATTCAATAAAGAATTGTTATATTTATAAAACTCAATTGGAAACCGAACAATGCAGCTATTACTATTTTTACAAACAACTTTTGTTTATTGAATGAGTTCTAGCGTATATATTCCGTAATAAATCAAAAGGTACACATACAAAAACAATATTAAACTTGACGGTAATATGATTCCGTAATTTATAGAAAATTAATAATATTATACCAATATGTCATGACTGAGCATAATTTAAAGGTCAATAATATTCACATTAATAACAACGAAATATTATATCAAATATTTATACTCAATTAAAATTGATCTCTAATTACAAATTCAAATTTGAAATGTCCTAAAATGTAATAATTATGTATTTTTAAAATTATAATTCACATATCAATAATATAATTTTGTTATTAATATTAAATTATCGAAACTTCTTTCTCGCTTTTATTTTCATTTTAAATTTTATTTATTAACAATTTAAAACGAAAAAAATGAATTTTAAATTTTAATATCGTATAATGTATGTTTTTTTTATGAGTTCTGTATACATGCATGTATATTGTGTATGATGTATATGCGAAAATAAACATCCGTTGAAAGGTTTAGAATGGAAACACAAGATGAAACGGATTAAATTTGATGCTTAAATTGATGATAAAGTTTACCTATCTTTGTACACAATATACTTATAATGCGCATGTATATTTAATCAGGTTGTTGGGAGATTTGTATCATGAATATCAAGAAAAAGAAAAAAAAAATTAGTTTTATAATATTATCATAATATGATTATGTTATTATCATAATTTGCAAACATAATTTAACCATTAATAAATATATAAATGATGAATAAATTTTTTTTTTGTACATAAAAAATATTCCATTTTTTATTCATTGTTATTGTTATTGTTATTTATTGCCTTGACAATAACTAACTGTTTAATAAAAAAATTAAAAAATAATACAATTTACTGTAATCTTGATGAGTAAAACAAAAGGAATGTGATTATATTTTTTTTATAAACACACAAGTTAAATTAAGGCACAATTTTAAAGGTAAATTTTCTTTTTATCTTTGTCTTTCTATACTGTCATCTATTATTCAATTATCTATCTTTATCCATCTCATTAAAGAATAGCTGTGTACACTGAGGGTAATGAAGCTATGTGTAAATGAAAGCTCACTAACTCGAATAGGCGAATTAAGGTAACATCATTTTGTACGAAGGCGTTGCAATGCTTTGAGCCCTTGAGTGAGCATCCAATTGACTATAATTTTTTTTTAATATTTCTTATACACACTCTTTGGAGCTTAATGTAATTTTTCTTGCACTAAAAATAAAAGATTGTCTTTTATTTTTTTTCCTATCATTCATTTTCTCGATTCGTATATACTTTAATGCCAATTTATCCGGGATTTATATAGAGAAATAAAATCTATTGATGTAGAAAATTTTTCATTCTTGGATTTTAACTTGATAAAAATTATTTATAATTATATATTAGTTTTTTTTGACTTAAAAAAAAAATTTAAAGATGATTTATATTTATAAAATGAAATATAAAAAAAATTGTTTTATAAAATTATTAAAGCTATGAATATTCAAAATAAATCAACAGTTTTTTCTATGAAAAAAGAAAGCAAAAAAATATATGAATTAAACAGAGAGAGAGAAAAAGCAATTGAAAAAAAAAAAAGAAAAAATATAAAAGAAATGAGATTATCTTGATCAAATTCAAGCATGTTCTTTCGATTTTCAGCTTACTCTGTACAATTTGAATATTCATATTATAAATATATTATTTATATATCCGTAAGTCATTTTCTTTTTCATTGTCATACGTTCAGTTTGATACTTTACGAATCTATGATCTCATTTTAAAAAAATTGTTTATAGCGGAAAAATTTTCATTTTCAAATGCTCAATTTTAAAACAATAACTTGCATTGTAGAAAAAAAAAATTACTATTATCACTGCCCCACATGATAAAATTTAAAATTGTTGAAAAATATTTCATAAAAAATTTGTGTTTCAAAATGTTTACAATTATGATTTAATTTTTTTTTATTAATGCATAGAATTTTTTGATAAATTGTTTTCCACTTGCTGACCCTATCTGAGTGAACTCAATCGATATGAACACAACATGACAGGAATATATATATATTTTTGTGTATTCATTTCCAATTTGATGTCACGAAAGATGCATATAAAATAGGGGCATTATCAAACTTCTATTCGAGGGTGAATTTTTTTTTTATTTTGAATATTTTTCGTACGGTGGTTTTGCCCAGCATCACATGTAACATTTGAAAATCCTGATAGGTCGTCTTCGTCTCTTTTTTTTTTATATATATATACGTTAAAAATGTACGATGTCTGCATGTCCCTCGCGTATTTGTGCTTGACTTCTTATCTCAACGTCTATATGACTCTAAGCGATTTTTCAAAAACTTTTATTTCGATTTCTATCATAAAATCTATACATACATTAATTATACATAAATAAAAAATATTTTTATTAAATTCCAAAGATTATATTTTAGTTGAAAAAATTTGTTGAATGCAATGAATTTAGTGTTAAAAAAAATTACGATAAACCCATGAAAATCAGATGAAAAATAAAAGTAAAAATTACTAAAAATTATATCAAAGTGTATTTTAATATTTTGTGGTTAAAACACAGAAGGAGAGAAAATCTGTACTTCGTTTATCATGAGATTCATTCAAGCTAGGCTTACCACCACGACGCTCTTTTAGACAACTCTCTCGTGCATTAACAATGCAAAACCTAACTGGTGAAACGGTCGTTGAACATTTTGCAAACTCGCTCCTTGTTCTATCCGCACCACTGCCAACAACTGCCGCGAGTCGAATGAAATTATAAATGACTACTAAATATCTATATATCTACTAATTATCCCCATGCATTTCTCATTTTAAATTAAATTTTGCATTTCAAAACAAGAAAATTTAATATTTTAAAACAAAATATTTCGACACTATACTGCATGTTTATTATGCTCACTTAATAAAATAAAATACATAAATGCATACGTATTTTATTTGATCATTTAATGATAAAGTTATATTTATTACAAACACTCAACTGGAAATTTTCACCATTCGTATATAATAAAACAAATAAAATTATTACAATTTTTAATTACTTTATCAGTTTTTATAAAAAAAAAAATTACGTTGCATTTAATTTATTTGAAATATTGTGTTAAATTATTTTACTAAAATTTTTATAAAATTAATAAAATAATTATTAAATGAAATATGACATCAACATAATGATTTAATGACAAATAATAATTAAAGATAAAATATTTTAATATATTATCTAAAAAGTGTAATTAATGGATGTCATTTTGTGTGAGATAATTAATAGTTTGTTAATGACTCCTACAATTTTGTAATGAGCTCTTGAATGTAGAGATATACGTGTTTGAGAGGAGAGACCACTACATGAGCTTGTATACATACAATGTATGATAAACATCACAACACGCCCTGTATTTTCATGTAATTGAGGAGGAAAGCAATAGACGATAAGCAAACTTTTATCGTAAAACTTGATCCTATGGTTATTATATAATGAATGAAAAACAAAAGACTCGATTTTTTTTTTTAAATTAAAATTTACACGATATAATTATAAAATATAAGACTTTTGGACTATGAGCTTTTTTACATACGCATTTAGATGATTAGAATCTTTAACTCGAGTGGAAAATTTTTTATTAATTTTATTTTTAATTTATTATGTCGGGAAAAAAAAATGATTATATATGTGAAATTTTCATTTGTGAAAATTCATACTTTCACGTAAATAAATTCACATGGTTTAACTGAAAACTTAATTTTCTATTATATGAAAGTCAAGTATTTTAAGCCTTCTTCAAAAAAATTATACGAAAACATTGAGATAAAAAGATGAAAATCAATATCTTCGTATTTTAATTAAAAAAAATAAATTACACTAATGTTTTTATTTTAAAAATCAAAATAAAAAATATATAATTTTTTTAATTTCGAATATAAACAATTTTTGTTATCTTTAAATGTGACAACTGCAATTAATTTAATCAACAATATTTTCAGACACTTTGCATATTAATTCCCCACCATTTTGAAAAAATTTTGTTGTTTTATATTTTACAATTTTCAAGGTCCAATGATCCATAAAAATTGACGTATTTAATTTATTTCTTTTCAATTGTATAATGAATATTTTTTAACCTCGTAAATAGATGAATTATTATTTTATTTTTTTTATATAGAAATGTCAGCTCTTTGCATATTACTTATTGATAATAACAATTGATTGCTCAATATAACTTATCAGAACTCATACAAACATCTGTGTTGACAAGCGTTATCGAAATATCGACCCGGCCATGTTTAGTTACTTGCATTTAATTTAGAAAGTCAAACACAATTGCGATATAAATTAACGAATATAAACATTAACGATAAATACTCCATTGAATCTGTATGTTCATGAATGCTCACAAATGAATTTAGATATTTTATTGTTCCCCAGAAGATATATCAAGGTTCTGCAAAAATATTTGCATCTATACAGTAGAATTTTTTGGACAAATATAAATCATTGTATGATCAACAATTTTATCAAGTTAAATGTAATTGATAAAAATCTTTTTTACTATAAAAAATATCTAATAAAATAAAAATTTAATTGTCAAAGTTGATTTTGAAAAAAATTAACATTATCAATTGAATATATATTTAATATTCAATTGAAAACAAAAAATAATTAATTACAATAAAATTTCTCATATATTTATAATATCAATAAAAAATTTTATATTATTTGGGTCATAATAATGATTTTGCCATTTGTTCAAACAATCGGAGTTTGTATGACCTCCAAGAAAGTTGATTGAAGTTTTTATAAAAATATTTACGTTAAAATGAATAATATATATATGAAAAATTTAAATATCATAATGATAGTTCATACTGATAATAAAAATAGATAATTTTTCAGCTATGTATTTTGAATGATGAATAGATTGACCCTTTAGAATATATTGTTTTTTCAAAAATACAATTATTTTTTTAATTGAAAAATTTGAAAGAATTCAATACAATTACATGCTATTTATTAAATTTATAATTCAAATTGTTAAATAGTACGTGACGAAGAAAAAATCATTCAATTCATTTGTTAAAAACATGTGATAATATTATTCAAAAGAAAAATTAACAGACATGAATCATCACAAAAAATCACATGAATTAAAGAATAATAAAATCAAATAAACAATATACGTGCTGTAAAAGCAAAAACAATAAATTGAAAGAAAATATTTTTCTTAATTATGCGTCAAAAAATCAAGTATATAAGACGAATATCATTTAGTAAAACGATAATTAAAGAATCAGAAATTTTCCCAGAGCAAATAAAAATAAATATAAATTTTTAACAATGAGGGTTTCAATAGTTTGTCTTGTATTATGTATTTCATGTGAGTAATAATAAATAATTGAAAAATATATGTCAAAATAACGTAATAATTATTAATTTATTTTAAAATAGTTGCATATGGAAAACCACCATCTCAAATAGTAGGTGGTAAAGTATCATCACATAATGAGTTTCCTCATCAAGTGAGTATTCGTATTGGAAAGAATCATATATGTGGAGGTGCAATTCTCGATAAAAGACACATCATAACAGCTGCTCACTGTTTTGTAGAAGATGATGGAAGACTTGAAAAACCAGAAGGAATAAATGTTCTTGCTGGGGTTAATAACAGAGAAGACTCAACAAATGGTCAAGAAATTAAAATTGCAAGTTATTCTTTCCATGAAGAATTCACTTCTATTGATGGTCATAAAAATGACATCGCTATTGTAGAGGTAAATTATAATGACAAAAGGATAAAAACAATTATTAATATAATAATTTGAAGTACATGTAATTTAATTTACCGAAATTTTAATATAGCTAGCACAGCCATTGGTTTTTAATTCAGCAGTAAAACCTGTTAGTTTACCAAAAGCTGATACACCACTTAATACAGTTGCAACTGTTAGTGGATGGGGAGCTATTTATCATGTGGCTGGAAAAGCAAGTTCTTTACCAAATGGACTTAATAAAGTTGATGTTGCTATTGTTTCTACTGACAGTTGTACAAAATCATTGCAAAGACAAATTCAACCTGGACAAATTTGTGCATTTATTGGTGCAGGACGTGGAACTTGTGTTGTAAGTAATTTAAATATAAACAAATACAACTTTTAAACCGAAAAAAAAAATTTATAAATAATTTTATAAAATTATTTTCAGGGTGACAGTGGTGGTCCAATGATTGTCGGTGATGAAATTATCGGTATTGTTTCATGGGGACATCCATGTGCTGTTGGAAAGCCAGATGTGTAAATATTATTTTTTAATTTAATGACTTATTTTTTTTATCAAAATAATTGAGGTAATTTTTTTTATTAACGTTTTTGGGTTTCGATTTTCAGATTTACACGCGTGTTTCACTATGTACCCTGGATCAATAGGAACTTTAAAATAAATAAAAACCTTTAATTTTTCTATTTTTACATTTAAGTTAATAAAAAAAATTTTTAATAAAAATTCCAAGTTAAATTTTAATTCTTTTCCCTTAGTTTTAATGAGTTTGATGATCAAATTATTTAAATTAATATTAAAACTTGATTGAAAAAAGAGGTAATTTATTTTTCATATTTAATTTATAATATAAAAAATAAAGACGTAATATTGTTAGCCAATTTTACTTGGATAAAGGTCAGCATAAATAGTGAAAATTTAAACAGTTCTCATGGACACTAGGATGAGAAGAAAATGTAAAAAAGTAATTTTACTTTAATATACGAGAAATAATGTTGAAGCAAGAAATGGAAAAGTGCATTGGATTAAAATCGATTGTGATCAGATGACCAGAAACAAATATATTGGTCTGCTTTATGCTCAGCATTTTACTTGTAGTACTTTTTATATATAAAAAATATACATTGTCATGATATTATAGTTAAACATTGAGACAGTTTATCTTTTCTGCATGAGTGCATTTCTACGTAGAAATAAAATAAAAAAATATGAGTGTATTCATGACTGTATCTAGAACATATGTATATTATATACTATTTATATAAAAAATATAATATTCAACTTTTATTCGTCACATTAAAAAATCAAAATTTGTGGGCTTTTCAATTTTACGCATTGGCATTCAATTTCGGATGTAACCAATCCCGGTTCTAGCATAATTTTACCATAAAGTAAATCATTTCTTTTTTTTTATTTTCATCAAATATACATATCTATCTGATGCTAATATTTACTAGCCTACAATATATCTATCGGCTTTCACAGTGATGATCAATGTTCTCTGAGATTCTACATTGTTTTTTACAAAACCAATTCAAATGAAAAATAAAAACCTATGATAAAAATTGAATATTGGTTCAATTTGATTTAGGTTAAATAAAAAGAATAAAAAGATTTCATTTTTTTAATATTTGTGACGACAGATTTACCATTTGAAAATTATTATTTTATATGCTCAATTTATTTAACTTGATAAAGGGGAAAAAAAAATGTAATTTTAATATTTTTAAATAATTTTACTCGTCAATATATTAATAAGCAAAAAGATTCTTATTTTTTTTCTCGGTTAGATTTATTTTATATATAAAATTTTCTTTTTCATAAATTTTTTTTTATCAAAAAGAACATGTCAATAGCATATTGAATCGTGCATAAGTACAGCTTGTTTCTTTGATGTATCATTCTTTTGAGGAAGATTTTACTTGGATTTTTTTATTTTAAATTCGTTAAAAAAAGAAATGATAGAAGAGTGAAATCAATATGCATACAGGGAAATCTTGCAACAAATACTAAATACAGAAATAAAAAAAATGGGACAAAGAAAAGAGTGATTTCTATTGTGTGACTAAAATATGGTTGTTTCTTTTTCAAGTGATAGTTAAACGCACAGTGCTAACTTATCACTATCCGATGATACTTTTTACAGACACTTGGATGCATAAAAATGCTTTCATTCTGACAAAGCTTCGTAATATTCCTTTTGTTAATTTAAAAAAATTTTTCAATTTCTAGTTCATTTACATTTTTAAAATATTCTTAAACTACTTTTGCATTTTCAAAGTACCAGGGAGTTTAAAGATTTCTTTTAAGAATAAATTTTTTCAACGTTATGCATTATTTTCTTTGTAATTCGAGGTAATAATTTTTTTTTCTATTTAAAATCTACTTTTAGTATATTTAATTGAAGATAACATAACTCATTACTTAATTATTTCCAAGAAATGAAAATATTTCAAGGAATGAAAATATTTCAAATATTTTGACTATTAACACGATAAATTCATCAAAAGGTTCATCATTATTATCATCACTTAATATTTGATAAATTCAGTTGAAAATTTTATAATAATTTTATGAAATTTCTCTTTGTAGCAATTTGAAAACTTGAAATGAAATGTAACCATGTAACAAATTAATTTACGTATATTCTCATCAACTTTGTAATGCGATGAGAGTATCGAAGTTTTGTTCTTTTAAATATGTAAAATTAATTTAGATTTTTGTTTGTTACCAAAATTAATTAATATAAATGGAATTTATATAAAATTGAAGAATAAAGAGCATAAATTTTATGCTTGAATAAAATAATGAAAAAAATTAATAATATATTTTATTCAGTAGATAACATGTAAGCATGTTTCTCGTACAGACTTGGTATATGTTATCGAAATACAAATCGAATTGGAAAATAGCCAACCGATTTTCAAGGATTCTCATCTGTTTTTGTCACTATACTTTGTATGATTACTATATAATAATAGAAATTTCATATTTCTTCAACATTTACTAATTTTTTTCATATTTTATTATCCATTGTTCTTCTTTTTTATGTATATTTTTATCTTAAATTTTTTTAATCTCACATCTCAGTGAATATATACGTTACAAAATGAAACTTACCGTGCGTTTTTGCATGTTCTCGACTCGACAGTGAAGATGAATTTGTGCTCCGAGCTGAACTGTGACATTGATATCACGATCTTCAAAGAACGGTCGTGGCTCTGGAGTTGAGCTATTTTCCGTCACAGGATCTTCTTCATAAACCTTGATAGAAAAAATAAAAAGAAAAATACATATTAAAAAAATATACTCTTTGTTTAATGGTTCATATTTATTTTAGTATAATTAAAAATAAACTTGACGAATGAATAACAAACCTCAGTGAAAGGAGAACTAAGTTCATTCCAAAATGATTTGGGTAAATTTTCCAAGCCAGGAAATGGTTTTGATCCTGAAAAAAATACAGGTAATTTTTTTTTAATCAACTTTATGTATTTATGAGCTGTTATAGAAGAACATCTATATATGAAATGTTAATTATCATCACACTAAATAGACACATGACAAGATGACAGTTTAAAGATGTTCAATTTCACGAAACGTCTAAAAAATAGTTGGTGAAGCGAGTCCAGGTAATTTTTCACGATCAAATTCGACAAGACTGACGTAATATCATTCGTCATATTTTTGATAAAGCTGCAGTTAATTTGTACGAACGTTAGACTTTTATTGGGAACATCAAAGATGCTAAATAAAAATGATCATAAATTTCATTATAAAAAAAAACTAATGCATATGAGACAGCCTAGGGGATAAAGAAAAAAATAATAATCATTTGTGTCAACATTTGGATTTGTGACTAAAATATAACGATACTAAATGATGGGGAAGAAAAAAAATGTAAGTTAAATATATATGGGGGTTAGAAAAAGATAAAACAAAAGTGCTTGAATCGAGCAATAAAAAAAAAAAAACCGAAAACGTGAAAGGCAAGTGAAATGAATAGAAACGAGCTGCAATTGGTATTATATAGTTCTTTTGGTTCAACAGCAAATTGGAAAAAATTATAGTTTTTGCAGTTGAAAAGGGAGGACATGATTGTTGAAGAATTTTATTAGTTAGATTTATATATATTTTATTTTTTATCCCTTGTCCCACGTATCAGGATAAATCAACATTTACGACATCATTAGATCGACATCAAAGTAATTCAAATAATTCTCACATCATTATATAAATTAAAAATTTTTTACTAAATAAAAATGAAATATCAGTGAAAATGTTATATCAAAGTTCAAAAACTTAATTAATATTTTTTTTTTTCATTGATTAACATTGATAATATTGAAAATAATTTAAAATAACGAATAAAGAATTTTCAACACTAAAATAAATCCCATGTGATATAGGGGAGGTCATATGGTTATTCATGGAAATCCAATGACTTAATTGGAGGACTACATTGCAATGTCTGGCAAGCCACATGGGGCTTAACCTATGGATGTGGTTGTTCGAAACATCGTTATTTGAAACGCATGGCTTCGTTGTTGCAAATCACGTATAGACAATTTCTATCACTCTAACGATATACGTATACATTTGTTCTATTTTTTTAGTCTTTTTTTTATTGTGTTTTATGCATTAATGAATATTTTATTAATTCTAAATTGAAAAATATATGAATAGTAAAGCGGGAAATTTATCTGAGTAATATAGAGATGAATACTGACCAGATGCAACTGCCGCTAATGTAATACGATGAAAATGAAATAATAACGCGGCCAATAAGGCCGATGTAATTCTCAACATCATAGCCACGACTCAGCTCATGACGGATTTTTTTTTTTATGGCAGTTTTTTGCTTGTTGACTTTGTCAATCTGTAACAGAAAAGATAATTAATTAGTTAATTATATTTAAAATACATTTTTAATTTAGTAAATTCCATAAAATATCAAGTTTAAATTGCAGAATTTTTATATATTTTGATTAGATGCGGACATTAAAACGTTTTTAAAATAATACTAGATAAATATTTAATAAGAAAACAAATGAAATATGATGTTAATAAACTGATGAAAAAAAAAAAAACGCACTTTAAAGCGAATGCATTTTATGCATGTAATTCAAAATAATAACCATAATGCAATGAGAATCTCCATAATTCACTGGGAGAGTCATTGCAAGAAAAAGCTTCAATAGCTTAAAATAAAAAAAAAAAATGATAAAAAATAAAACAAGGTTTAAATGGGTGAGGATGAAAAGTACCAAAGACTACCTCACTTATTCAAGCTGAGAATTTATCGTCCTCTAAATGAAGAACCAGAATGGATATTCACACTGCTGCAGCGATAGCCAATTCAAACTTTGCTTTTAAATATTTCTTTTTTTCATTTGTCTTTTTTTAGAGATATTGGTTTTTTTTTTTTTATTCTCTTACTCATACGATAAACCTGACAATTGACTTTTTCTCGAAACCCATTGCAACCAAAAACCAGTTGAATTTTGGCATTAACACAGCCTCGCATTTATTTCAAAATTGGTCCAACTAGACATTAACCTCGTATCTCGTGAATTTATGAGTTTCGATCAAAAACCTTAAACTCATTCACAATGTACGTGCTAACGATCGTTCAGTTTTACGCGTTTAAAACCCTTCATCTCGCAAAAATTTCAACAAAATTCAAGCATTAAATTGAAAAGTAAATAAAAAAAAAACGGTGAGCGGAAACGGAGTTAAAGAGAGTAGAATGCTGAAGAAAAAAAACGTGTAGATCATTGATGAGGCACTCACCATAAATAGATAAAAGTCTACGATAAATATATGAGAATGAAAAAAAAATATCAAGACCAAGAAAAATTAAAAAAAAATATACACACGCTTGCGCTTTCAAAAGCTCGTATCGCGAAAATTTATGAACCAAAGCCAAACTTCATTCCATCGTCGTGCAACTAACGAGTTCTCGTCGTGCTCATTACGAACTTTTCTTTTTTTTAATTTATTTTCGTAACTTTCAGTATATAATTTTTATTTTTTTTCACCCCGTTTCTTTCTATCTATTTGAAGAAACAAAAAAAAAAAAAAAAGAAAAAGAAAAGATCAAGGATCTACTGAAAATAGAAAAATATAAAATGAAAAGAAAATTGTATGATGGGTATTAAAAAAAAATACTCTAAATTTTATTTTGCAATTTAGAATTGTCAATGGATAAAAAAATATTATATTCAAAGCTTTTGAAAGCCAATTGAAAGTCTCATCATGATATTGTATATGTATACTTGTCTGTGCAAATTTACGCTTTGTTCATTATTTTCATGGGTCGTTACGTTTGCCTTTCTGATCGATCAATAGGCTGAACCTATTTGATTTTCTCATTCTCTTCACGCCATATTTCGAACACCACATCATACCCATCTTTATCACCACATTGTATTTACCACAAATACGAACCACAGTAGTGTCGGATTGAGCCTAATTTATATTTCCAAATGAACGTTGCGCGGTTTGTTCTATTGTTTTTCTTTTTTATTCATTTTAAATACTTTTTGTGTTTATTTATTTTATTTATTTAAACTTGGGCATTGAACAGGTCTAGAAAAATCAATATGTTTCATCTTTATTCATCTAGAATATTTTAAAATTCAATTCATGATTGATTGAGTACTTGAAACTTTTCAATATTTTATTTTTTTAAATTAATAAATGACAAAAAGAGAAAAATAAAATGAAAATTAAACTCGCAATTTTATTTTAAATCAATCATTTTTAAAATAATGGCAATTATATTCTATTGACAATATTAAATTTTTTTATTTTTTATTTTAACTATGCCAATCGATTGAATAATTTTCCAACAAATGCTCACTGTGATCTGATTATACAAAACAAAAAAAAAAAAAAAAGTAATTTAATTATCAATAAATTTTGTTGATTAAAAAAGTTATATTCACCAGTAAATTATGAATAACTATATATTTTTTATTTGTATATTTTTTAGAAAAAAATCACTAAAGTTTTCAACATAAATGAATACAAATTGCAGCTTCATTTGGCATAGTTTTTTATTATTTTTTATATCTAAAATTTTATACTATTTTTTAAACTTTTCTAATGTAATATTTATTCAGTTTTTATATTATCACCGTATTTTATTATTATTTTTTTCATAGATATTTAATACTATATAGTTTGAAAATTATAATTTACATTTTAAATTTAAATAATTTAAAAATTTTATTTATAAATATAATAAACACTTTGTGAATATTATTTCAACTAAATTGACAATTAATATAAAAATTGAAACAATATTTGACCATTAAAAATTGAAAAAAAAAATTACTTGAAATAATCAGTAGATAAAAGTAATTGAAAAAAAAAAATATATAACTTTTATTTATTTGGCATATAGTAAATGTGAATTGAAATGATAAAAAATAAAAAGATGGATCTATAGTTTGCAATTTACGTTAAAATGGCTATTTTTTTTTTATTTACCATTTGTGCACTTGCAAAATTTTCTGCATGTATATTTTTTTTTTTATAAAAAGTAATTACCACGCCCCCTGTTTAACATTCTCCATCATCGTGATACTTTTTTTTTTCCATTTTTATTTTTTCTGTTTTAATTTCTTTGTTGTTTTACTGCATGAATGGTCAATCAATCCAGCTATAAATAAACATTGGTAACCGGTACCATGTCAAGTCAACAAGCGCGTTAGTATGGTAACAAGACCATGTTGTACACAACCATAAAGTATGTGTAGCAGCATGCCATCAGTGCATGTTTTCATTGAGACAGAGAGAAAATTTTATGTGTTTAATTATTTTTTTTATTTAATAAATAAAAACACCTTTAAATTATTTTCAATGCTACTTAAAACTAATTGTTTTATTGTAAATTCAAAATATCAATTTGCATATCCGTGTGTTGATATTTATTTTAGCCAATATACTATTTGATGACTACAGTAGCAATCACTCTAAACATGTACATCATATTGTCATAATATTTTATCATCCTTCTGTTTTATCGTGAAAAAAAAAAATATTATAATTCAGTGATAAACATTACGTGTTATGTTATTTTTCTATTTTTTTTTTATACGAGAGCTTTTAATAGAAAAACAAACATCGAGATTTGAAATTTTTATTTTATCGTATCAACAATGTTACTGTCAACAAAACATAAAAGAATATGATATAATAATGTTAGTTGATCTCGACTTTTGAAATAATAAATACAATAGAATTTTTGCAACAGTGACATTATCTTTGACAAAAGTTTGATATAAAAGTTTTATTTTCTTATACAGCTTAACAAACTCAAACATACCACACAACTTTTGAAACATCTAAATGAACTTAACTCTCTTTAGTCACGTTCCTCATAGTTACGCTTTATTGACCTTACCAGTACCTTAAACTTGGCCATTTCAAACAATGTCTCTATCTATAAAGAAATGCCAATAAAAATTGAACTACGAAATAAAAATTTTTTTATTCTTTTTTTATAAAAAAATATATACAAAAATTTATTTAGACATTTGTTAATATTTTTTTTTTTATTTAATAATTATTTGTCAATCATAAAGCAGAAATAGAAAGAAACCAAAAGCCGGTCTGACACAGGTTGACTTGTACTACTGATCTATGCAAAGTGGTAATTTTCCATTTTTTTCTAAATGAAATTATTGAATGTAATAATACTAAATAAATCATTGACTATTTCTGTGTAAAATTAAACAATAAAATTTTAGGTTAAACTTTATCATCGACTTGTTGGACAGAGATATATTTCACATTATTTTTTATCACAGAAAATAAGTGTGTTGTCAAAGGACTATATTAATAATAATTTTTCTACGTATCAATAATCATGAAATTTGGTAGCTTTTCAATGTCGTAAAACCATAGAATATATACTTGTTAAATGAAAAAAAATGACTCTTGTTTTACAAGATGAGATAAAAAATAACAGACATTATAGGACCTCACTGATGGAGTAAGAAAAAAATATAAAACCGTGTAGTAAATCGATTACCACGATACACCGACACTATATATTCAGAACCTTGAAAAAAATAGAGAAAAAAAAGGGTACATAATCGCCTTTGTCTAAAGAAAACGTAGAAAAAAAAAAGGAGGAAATAAAAAGAAAATAAAATACATGTAGATAAACAAAAAGGGAAAAAATAAATATATAGTCAGACAAGTTGCAATGTCAGGATAGCGATTTTGAATTGACCAAGTAACGAACGCGATTGGTTAATACAATTGAGAGGTCATCGATTTTATTCTTATAAATTCACCCTCGTTTCTTTCTCATAATTCTACATGTAATGGTCTAAACATGCATTTATCTCGATCCCATAGTTTAATAGTCTGCAATACTTCATTGTCGTTTATCCTGATGAATAAATTTATATGCCAACTGTGTATTTAAATTACATATATATATGTTAA
Organism: Aphidius colemani; assembly: GCA_030523065.1. NCBI lineage: Eukaryota > Metazoa > Arthropoda > Insecta > Hymenoptera > Braconidae > Aphidius > Aphidius colemani. Next base: position 68,657 of record JAPYYR010000024.1, on the reverse strand, counting down.
CTGGGTTTATTTAACAAGTATATATCTTTAAAGAACGAGGTATTTAAATATACAGTAGTTCTGATATTTGTGTCCTTGATGATGTTTATCATGAAACTTGATAGGTTAAATATGTGCTAAAGTTGAACGTTGCATGGATATGGGCACTTAAATGTTTTGAGTTTTTATTGCTTCTTTAATTGAATACAAAAATAGAGCATATTATTTCATCAAAGGTTTCATTGCACAATATATGCTTATTCAATATTATGATAGCTGATACTGGTGCACTAGTTTTTTCGAGTTTGAAGAAGCAAAATAACGCGAAAAATTTTTGAAAGCACTTGATGCATTTTAAAGCTTCTACATATGTTTGATGAAACTTTTAATTGTAGCAAACATTTACAAGAAAATTTTTTATGTTTAAAAAAATATTTATATTAGTTTTTAATATTTATGCTTTATAGCTGCGAGCAAATCATTGAACAAAGAAAAAAAAGAAATTCGATTAAATAAAATGAGAAAAATATATATTTCCGACGAATGGTTGAATAATATTTTTGTTTAATATTTAAACTAAAAAACAAAACAAATAGAATAACGAATACAAAGTTAACGTGAAATTCAAATAATAAATTTAATAAAAGAATAATTTTTTATGTACACAGCTGGCAGCAATACCCGATCAAAATTAAATGAAAAATCAAATAAATAATGCAACCTATATAGGTATTAAATTTTTTATGAAAAGTCAGAGTATAATATTTTTTTAAATAAAAAAAAAAAGAATAAAAACTCGATGTAAAAAAAAAATTACTATTTGTTTCGATTTACTGAAACTTTCGATTTTTCATTTCAATAAAATTCAGTGAAAATATTTTTGATTAATTATTATTTTATGATAAATCCAAAAGATAAAAAAAACACGTTTTTCAACTGACAACTTTAACAAAACTCTGGTTATCATCTTGTGGTAAAAGTTGAGGACTTGTAGTGACGAACTACCAAGGAAAAACTTTTTTTTTTATTTTTTGCGTTGATGAAAAAGTGTGGTCTTCTATACTTTGTTTTTCTTCTTTTACTCAACCACTAGTTTTTTCGTTCGACCAAAGTTTTATAAAATAAAAAAATAAAAATAAAGTTAGAAATAAGTCGCAAATTTTCACACCTTTGTGGAGATGACATACGACTTATCGCCTTCATAATATTCACATCAATACTTTTTTAAAAACTTTATAATCTTGTTTATCAAATCAATATAATTTATTCAATAAAAATGAAAAAAAATAAAACATCCAATTAATTTATTACTCTATGCCAATTTAAAATCTATAAATTATAAGATAAGTAGAAGAGATATTTTTTTCATTGTTCAACTTTAAATAGAAATAGTTAGATAAGTTGTAGAACAGCTAACCGAAAAACTTTGAAAATGAATGTAAGCATTTCTTTCATTTCTATTTTTTCGCCTTTTTTTTTTTTTGTTTTTCTTTGAAATTTTCATTTAATTCTACTGTACACTTTATGTATATATTACTGATACACTTGTATTTTGACAGATGAATAACAGTTCTCATGGAAAACGAAGAAAAAAAAACTATTCATCTAGCTGTTATGTATGTACAGAGCATTTCAGTATAAACTTTTACAAACGAGCTTCTTTCAGAAATACAAGTACACTTGCACGTAGATATTTTACTTTCTTAACAATTTGTATAGTTGTTTGTATTACGCAATAAAAACCTCACTGCATGTTTATGTAGATGTTGCATAATATGCATTATTTTATATATTATTATTCATTTTTTTTTCATGATATTTTGTCAAAAATTTTTATCAGTTTTTTTTTTCATACAGTATGATGATTGATACTGATATTATACAAAAATTTCAAGCTAACAAATAATACTTCTATGTTGTTTTTCTTTCATCCAAATTTATTCAATTTGTTTTGTTTTTTTTTTGTTGTGGTAAATAGTTAACATCAATATCGAAGAAAAATGAATCGTGAATTTTGAAAGATTATTCATGCAGTCAAATAATTGAAAAAAAAAATTTATCGAAAGAAATTTATTGTATTTTATGGAAATTAAATCAATTTTTAATTATTAAAAAAGTATTGGTAGATAAAAAATGAAAAATATCATAGATAAGTCTATTGATAAATCAAAAATCAATAATCAATTTTTTATAAATTAAATTGAAGCATTGAATTTAAAATTCAGTCACACAAAGATATTATCATTATTCATAATTTGTAATAAATTTTTGACCCATGAATAAAGCTATGTTTCCATCAATTATATGGTTCATAAAATAGCATAAATTATAACAAGTGTTCCGTTAGAAAAAGAAAGAAAAAAGAAAGTTGCAAGTCAAGATAAAATAAAAATTAATTTTATATCAAGAAAAAGTGAAGCGAATAAGATCTGAAACGAGTGCTTTTTACTAGATAATTCATTTATATTTTTTTTATTTTCTTTCTTTTGTTCATTATAAAAAAAAAAAAAATAAATTTCAAGAAAATATTATAATAATTTCAACAAGAAAATTCGACGTTTTCTTTATTTTTCTATTTACTTGAGACAATAAATATATAAAAAAAAAATTAATCTAATAAACATGAAAGAAATCATGATAATATTTTTCTTGTATTTTGATATGACTTTTTTTTATTCAATAAAATGATAATTTTTTTTATTATTTATCTCGTTTTGTATATATTTTTTTTCCCGACATTTATCAATTTATTTCTCACAAAGATGACTAAAAGGTGCAGAAAGCTTTGTGTATTTTCGAACATTTTATTTTTATTTTTTATTATTTATTATTTTCATTTTTTTATAGTCTAAAAGTGCATGGCTATTTTTATAGTCTTTCAATACATAATTCAATATATATATTATTTTTTGTTCTCCAAAAAGAACGAGAACAAAAGTAGCAATAATTTTAAATAAAATTATAGCAAAAAAAAAAAAAAAAAAAAGAAATTAAAATATTTTTTCTTTTTGTTAGTTAAAATAAACATAAAAATAAAAAAAGTTGCAGCAAAAAAAAAGTTACAAGAGAATAACAGACTCATTCGTACGGCCGTATCCGTGAAAAGACGAGGGTAAACTAAAGACCTACACAGATTGGAGCTATTTATGACCACGTAAATCATACTTGCTTCTATTTTCCGGGAAATGTTGATTAATCAGCATGATAATTTATAGGTCATATCTACAAACTTTTACTGTTATTATTTTTATTTTACAGTGGTCAACGAGTGTACCACACTGATGACACTAAAAGTATGTTAAATATTATTATTTAAACAATGAGCCATGTCTATTGTCTATTTTTTTTTCCCTATTTATTTATCATCATTTTCTTTTTTTTGAAACTATTAAATCACAGCAGAGTAAACTCTATTTTAAACGATGAAAAATAAAATTATTTTTATTAATGACAAAATAATAATAAAAATGTTTTTTTCTTTTTTTTTTTATGTGACAGAAATGTAAAATATTATTGAGAATACACGGTTGTCTACACCGATCAATAATAGGTAGCCAGTGCATAGAGTGGTCTGTATGTGACAGAATAAAAAGTTATTGTAACAGACAAAAATACCGTTCAAAATTATGATAGTTTTTAAAAATGTTAAAAATTTTTCAAGTGTCATCAACAATCCATAAACTATATGTTGTTGTTTTATTTATTTATTTTTTTATGCCTGTAAATTAACAATGGCATAGATATTTTTTATATATGTACTGTTAAGAATAAAAAAATAAATAAATATATTTTCAAGTGGTAAAGTAAATTGATACTGAGATGCTTGGTGAATTTTTATATTCTGTATTGGAATTTTCATCAGACTATTTGTTAATGTCAAGACATGTCTCGTACTATCGTCAATCGAATTTACATTATACAATATGATTTTTGAGATATTTTTTTTCACTTGTGACTGTATAAAGAAGATCATTTACGATAAAATAGAAATAATAATTCGAAATTTACTATAAAAATTGATTTTTATAATACAAATAATTTGAAATACTTTTGGATTAAAGTTTTTAATATAAAAATTCATTTTTAATGGAAAAAAAAATCGTAAAAGCTTTGCAAAGTTATGTAAAGTCATGTGTTTAATGAATTTATGTAAAAAAAAAAATTTATTCATCATTAGCAACACAAAGTATATTAATTTAAAAAAGTATATGTGACAAAAAATATTTGAGTTTGTATTTTCGATAATAAAATAAAAAAAAAAAATATATAAATGCATATCGTGCACAAAGCACAAAATAATGACTTTTATATTGAAATTGATCGTTACAATTTACATGTATATGTGAATACAATAACAACACAAAACAAGATTAGTCTTGGCTCGTTTTTTTCAGTTTTTAAATCACTATGCTTTCCAATTTCAAAGAGAATTAAAAAAAAAAAAAAACTCAGAGCTTTTATTTTTCATTCATCGTCACACTCATTAACTACAAACTGACTATTTTTAAATATTATTTTATATATGCAATCAGATAAAAAGTTGTTTTTACAAAATCCCTTTATAATTCACACAAAATGATATACATTAAATATTTTTTCGTTTTTTTTCCACATTAATATCTTTAATATGTTGACTTTTAACCGGTACAAGCTTTTTTGCATAATAAAATATTTTTAAATTGAATTTTTAAAAAATAAACAACATTATATGAATAAAATTTATTAAATATTTTCCATCAAAAACAAGCCAAGTTATTTCCACGAATGTTTCAATTTTCTAATCATAAAATTATGAGTACTTAAAACATTACGAATGTTTAGTTTTATTATTCGTAAATTTATTATCATAATGATGTTGAAGTCATCCTGTACAAATAACTACCATGAAACTGAATTAATCACAATAAAAAAAGAACTTCAATTTGTATGTAATTTAAAATGAATTTTAATTTACAAAGAATATATACTTTTTAAAAAAAAAAAATATGGATAATATTAAAACTCAATCACTATAAGCAAATAACAGCCATTTAAAAAAGAAAACTGATTAAACTTTTTAATTAAAATGATTAACAATTTATTAGTTTCTATCTTTGATGTCAGCTAATGAAAACTAAACTAGTCAAACTTGTCGTCTTCCTTAATTTGTTAAAAAACTTGTGAATATTTTTAAATTTATCGACAAAAGTTTTTATCGAATAATTTTACTACATAAAATTACAAGATAAAAATATAATTATCAATTCAAACTTGAAATTTATTAATTATTTATAATTGCATGTTTTTTATACTGATTAAATTTTAAAAAAAGAAAAATAAGCTGTTTTCATTTTGAAATACTAATAAAGTTTTTAAGTGACTTGATCATTATCGTTGACAAGTCAAGAATACAATTAAGTTTATGCACTTTATTGCACCTTATTCTTGTTGAAATTGATCCAAGATTTTAAATTTCACATCTAGATTAATTGGATGGCTTTCAAATTGACGTTGGGAAAATATTTTTATATACACATGTTATCATAACATCACAATCATCAGCCCTAATAATCATGTAAATTATATGCTCAAAAGGTATACTTTTAGACACGATCAATACTTGAAACAGGACATTCAAATAATTTGCATAACTTTACTCCAACAATTACCGTGTGACATAAAAAATATTAATTCCCATAAATTACAACTGTATTAGATGAAAAAAAATAAATAAATAAATATACTTTATCAAGAATGAGTTTAAAAATAAAATTTAAAAAAAAACTCGAATTATAATTGTCTAGTGATGTTATTAAAATAATTATTTGAATGAAATATTTTCGACTAATTTTAAATCCTCCGAGGAAATCATGATATTCTCTATTTCATCGAATTATTTCAATAAAGTCTGGCTGTTTACATTTGTATTGTATGCAATTTTTCATGAAGTAGAAATCCAAGAGAATCTCTCTCAATTTTTTTTGCAATTGTTAAATAATATTTAATACCGAAAAAAACCGTGCAGGGATTATTGCTAAATGTACATGTCTCTCAAATACTGACCACAAGTATGATTCCCGTAGGATAAACTCGACTAAATGTATATATAACAAAAGCGGTTTAATACTCTAGTGGATAAAAAGTCAATCTAGCCATTGCCAAATTATCCAATATCCTTTAAATGGTTAATTTAAATTCAATTTTATTTAATTTAGCAATCTAAAATTTTATATAAACAATACAATTGATTGCAACTCGATAAAATGCAACTCACACTACTCAATGAGATTCTAACAGATTAAATTATTGTCACTTACTTATGCTAATTAAAATTTTTTATCTGTATTTTATAGAATTTTATTTTAATAATAAAAATAGCAATAAAAAAAAAAAAATAATAATATAAATAATTTTTTTTAAATAACAAAAATTAATTTATATTTATTTTTGTTGATATTTGACTCATCTTAATATGAGTTCTTCAAAAATTAAACAATAATACAAATTATTTTTGGTATTAAAACTTACAAAGAGTAATTTTATGTCTTAATGTTTGTAATAATATTCAAATTGCAATGAGATTTGAGGAAGATTCAAAATTCTTGGCTTAGCTTTGAGAGAAGATTAAGTATTTGTTTATGATACTTTGGATATCTCTGTTTTGCACAAAATGACTGCATCAAATAATTATCATTTGAATACAAAATTATTATTTTACTTGTTGTGAATTATTTATTTGTATGTTTATTAATGTTATGAAAAATAAGACTTAAACTTTTACTTAAAAAGTTAATAATAAAAGTCAATTTATTATCAATTAATTACGTCAAATAAAATATATCAAAAAATAAATTCAAATTGTTCATTAAAATTAAATTCTATGATAACATTTTAATACATTTTAATGAACATCTATCTATCTTTTAACGTCAAAAACTTTATATCGATTTCTATCAAATCAATCTCAATAAACTGTATTTAAAAAGAAACATTCAATCAATAAACAACTATTTAGCCTTCACGTCAAAGATAACTTTTAAAACTATTTGATTTTTCCTGATATAGTATTGATAAGTTATACGTAAGATATTATAAAAAGTTACTATTATTGATAGAAATTCTAAAACAAAAATTAAATATTACTTAAAACTTTATATTTATATTTTAAATATAACGAATAAGTTATACTAAAAACCCTCTCTATCTTGTAGGACTCATCAGGTAATTTTTCAATTACCATATTTAAAAAATAGCAAAAAGAAAATATGTAATCATGAAAAAAAGAATACCACTTGAATGCATTCAAAGCACGTAGTTTATAAAGCAGAAAGTACTTTTCAGATAATAATGTGTTATTAAAAGTAAGTCAAAATTACTCATGAGATAAAAGATAATAATAGACAATAAGCCACATGCTATCACAAGGTAACTAGCAATATATAAAGTAAAAAAAAAATATGAAAAATAAAATTTGATGATAAAAATAAATTATGTAAAATGATATTATTGATTAAACGCATAACAGAATGAACATTAAAGATAATTACTTAAATAGTTTGGGCCTTAGCATCTACAGTATACCACATTAAACGAGTAAAGCTTTCCGGCCAAGTGCAATTAGACAAAGTGGCTAATTAAAGCGTTAGATGGTACATCTATACACGAAGGCAATGCCGACATACAGTGGTAGTGGCGGTACCACCGACAAGTAGATTTCACCCGCACGAATAATTTTGTGGCTTGAGAAATTGCACCGGACACTTGGCTTGTTAAATACATTCAACTTATATTCATCTTGGCTATTTTCAATACTATCTATCTACCCACTTGATGCAATCAACCATTATTCCATACATTTATAAAACTATTCATCATAAGGCTAATAATTATCATTCAATTTAATTTTTATTATTTTATAATTTCTAAAATTAATTTAATATGCATTTAATGATATTAATTTTTTTTTGAATAAATTAAAACAATTTTATTTTATGGCAATTTTAATTCAAATATAGACTCGATAGAAATTTATTTAAAAAAGAAAATTTAATTTGAATGAAAAAGCTCTGCACAACGTAAGCCGCATCATTGGTTTTGTAAAATAATAAATTTCATTCGACGTTTGTATAAGTCATGCAAAAAAAAAACAAAATATTCATTTTTTATGATTAAAAAAAAAATGGATTAATGTAATTCATGATATTCTAAATCATCTTTTTCATGTTGTACAATATGTAAATAAATAATAAAAAAAAAGTATACAATTCTTTATTATTATTCCATTGAATATTGAAATTTAACTTTACATAAAACTTTTCAAGCTTTGCCTCGATCAAAATGGAATGTTCATTTCTTATATTTTGTTTTTTTATTGATGTGGAAGATTTAAAATTCGGTCAAATGGATTTAACTTTTACTATGATTGATCGACATTATCCTTTATTGATATTCATCACGAGTTACATAAAGTATATATATTTAAAATATATATATGAATATGTTTGATCAAAGGTGTTATACATTTTCCTGCTTGTATAATTCAAATAAACTTTGAACTGGTTTGGATATTTTATTCATCGATGATGATCATTATACTAAATTCAAAATGAAATTCATATTCAAATCAATGAAACTGATACTAATCAGTAATCACTGGTCCAAAATATATGTATGTATTATTTTTTTTTTGCAGAGTATAAAGACCTTTATTCAAATATAAAAATGACCCAGTGGCATGTAAAAAATATATAATAACACAAAAAATTCTGGACATTGTGTATTTCATTGTTTAAAAATTGTATTGTTTCAGGTTAAAACTAAGCAAATATATCAACCTTTATAATGTTGTTTATTTTCATTATATCAGTGTAATATAAAAGTTTAAAAAAAAAAAAATTATATATGCTTTATGAGTGGCCATTGAACGAGAGACTTTTCGGGTCACGTAGAGATGGCTCACTGAATTAAGGGCGTCTGGGGAATACTCAAAGCACATAATTTACCGACTAGCATTCAGATGCGCGCCAACATACTGAATATACAATTAATTATATAAAAAAAACTTTGTAAGAAAGATATATATTTTATTTACTAAGAAATTTATAAAAATAAAAATAAAAATTTACAAAAAAAATTTAATTAGTTTATAAATTTATATTTTCGTATCATTGAATTTATGTTTTAAAAATTTTATTATTATTTAAAAACTTTAGTTAATAACTAATAAATAAAGTCAAGAAATTGTAAAATGACTTTATATTCATGACTGTCAAGTGATAGTCAAGACATATCATAAGAATTTCCGTGTGGTGATAAGCCACGTTAGCAGCATTCATTTCCTCAACATGAAGTTTAAACTCAATATGACTGTATAAAGTTTTAAAAGTATTTTAACTATATACATTTCATGTATACGTGATACTAAAAGTCTTTTGAAAAACTCTTTGATACTATTTTTAACTTAATACATGTATTTGATTATTATATTAAAAAGTTTATAGCTAATATCAACTTTCATTTTGATACTTGTTATTATTTAGCCGAGTTAATAAATTTATCAAAAAATAAACGCGAGGGTTAACTTGATGTTGTCTTGTATATTCATATTCAAAATATCAATATTTCAAAGTCAATATTCTATATGCTCCAGGGTTTATATCATAGCCTAACTAATCAGTCAAACTACTTGCAAATAAACAGCATTGTTTCCAAAATCTATAACCGACTTTTATACAATGAATAAAATTGAAAAATTGGAAAATTTTACATTTGTGTTTTGAGTAACAAATACTAATTGAAATACTAATCATTTAAAGGGAAAAAAACAAAAGCGTTATATTCTATTAGTCGCTATGTTGTAATAAAAAAAATTGACAGCAGCTTTTGCTTTTTTTTTATCAACTGTTTTATTAACAGCACTTTTGTTCTATTTATTAAATTTTTGACTCCTCTAATTAACACTATTATTATATTAATTCAAAAGTTTATAATTATATTCAAAAAAATAGTATTGTTTTACATGAAAACCTAACACGAAAAGCTTTGTTATAATATTTTCAAATTGAAATATTTTATAAAGAGATCTATTGCAAAATTTCATGATTATTTGTATACAAATTTTTAAAAATTTTGAAGTATTAATCATGATAAAATATTGAATATGTCAGTGAAGGAAATAAATTGTATCTACAAGCCAATCAATTCTATATTTTTTTTGAGGTTTCAGTTTTCTAGTCTATATTATTTGTTATTATTTTTCATTTTCACGAAACTTCATATTTCATCGTGTCTATATATATTTGTGTGTATATAAATGTGATAGCATAGACATGCTGGTGAGTTGGGTTCAAGAGAGACAGCCCAAGGGAAATTCCATATACACGAAATACGAGTGCACAGACAAGGGTTGGTTGGTGGATATAACCGAAACGATTTAATTGCATCACATTACCGGAAATAATGCGAGGACGCGTTAAAGTGAATTAATGAAGGGGCTATACAATTATTTTTATTATCGTGATGTGACCAGCATCAGCTTGACAAATCAATATAAATAAAAAATAATAAAAAGTATAAATATTTTTTTATTTTCTTCTTTTATCTCGTTTTAATATTTTTTTTTTCCTCTTATCTTTCCGCTCTATTCATAATTTATTTTACATATTTTGAATAATTTTTTTATTTAATTTTCAACGCGTGATTTGATTAATTAAACATCAACAGCAAATAAAACAAACACTATTATAAAAATAAAAATAATTTATGAGCTTTTTTTTTCATATTCAACAGTCGTTTATATTGATGAGTATTTCTATTAAAATATTTAAATGATAAAAAATAAAAATCAAACCCTAATGACGAAAAATAATATGTGAAAAAAGAATATGGATATTAAAAAATATTAATATGAACATGAACATGATAAATATATTTGTAGAAAAAAAAAAAAAAATTAATTAAAGCCATGTACATTATATTCTTGACAGAAAGTTAAAATTGCGAGAAAAAAAAATAATAATAGTAAATTTAATCAGCATTTACTCATCAAGCATTTGAATATATAAAACCATTAATTTCATTGTTGAAAGCGCAACTCAGTCCGAGTAATCGTACGTTTTAATCTCAGTCACAATGCTTAATGGGCTTCGCACGATATTTTCCAGTTAAACGAGAACGATGAGAAAAATAATGGTAGAATTTTCACGTTTTTTTTATCTTTTTTCTAATATATGTAAACGCGCGACATTTTTTTTTTCACTTTACACTCTATATTCAGTTTTTTTTTACGTTCAAACTGTTGTTGACATATATTATTGAAAAAAGAATAAATAAATTATGATAATTTGATTCAAGCGATATTCAATTTGAAATATATTCGAGAAAAAAAAAAAAAAACTAATTGAAAAAATTAATGTAAATTTAAATGCAGTGTTTATACAACGACATCAGATAATTTTCTTCTTTTTTTTTTTTCTTCAAGTAATTTGATGTTCTTTATGATATGCAATATGTAATATTCAGAGAAGACTGTTTTACAGGAGTACATCGAGAGCTTATTGGACGAAACGTGACTTTATGAAAGCTTCCATAGAGAAAATATTATCACGGCTAACCATGAGTATGCTTTGGTAATGTTTGAAGTTTTCAAAGTTTATATGCCAGTAAAAGCACGCCCAAACTGAGAAATTATAAAAAATAAAGGAATAAAAAAAAAAAGAAAATATAGTAAGTTTATAAACTTTGTTACTAAAAAAAATACAAGAAATTTAGTTTTAAAAAATTTATGTTACACAAGTGAAAGATTTACTTGCATATTTTAATGATAACAGAGTATTAAGTAGTCCAAGATATGCAGAAATAGAATATTTTAATGAAATAAGAAACTTTCAAGCATCTTTTTCGATGCAAAATTAAAAATTAATTTCTCGGTAATTAAATCAAAAATTAAAGAAAGAAAAAATTCATCTAAATAATAAAAATGATATAAATTTTAATAATACTTTTTTCATTAGTTGAAAAGTGTGGTGGTTTTTTTATCAGAAAATTTATAATCAATAAAATCAATCGGTTGCAATTTTATTTTTACGTCAAAATTCATACATAAATAGACGAACTTTATGGGTTTTATATATGGATAAATAAAGCTAAACTTTTTGACGACAAAGTGTAAGAATGTTAAAGTAAAATGACCATGACATCAAGCTACTCTACTTCCTGCACATATGCCTAATATTCTTTTTTATTTTTTATTACATTACAATGTATATGCTTGTGAGCTTAAACGATGTGAACTTTGCAGTCATGTTGGAATAAAAAATTTGAAAAAAGAAAAATATCAAGCAAACATAAGCCGATTTCATATGACGAAATAAAATCTGGAAGATTCCCAACATCTCTGCTATATCAAAAAGAAGCTTTTATTTATTTTTTTATTACTCTTATTTGGTTATATTTTTTAACAATGGCTGATCAAATATATTCAAAAAATAAATAAAAATATAGCTAAACAATAGTACAACAAATGGAAATAAATAAAAAAATTATCGATTGATTGAAAAAATTATATTTCACAAGAAAAAGAAATAATAATTTGATTTTAAATTTATAAAAAAAGAAAAACATGTTATTGAAAAGCTTGAAAATATTATTGTAAAATGGCATTTTATGAAAAGCAATTTGTGTATATAGAAATAATGAAAAAATATGAATTAATATCCTAGAGGCATAAGTTTATACATGCATATTTATTTGTCTTCAAATAATGTTTGAGTAAATAAAAAAGGTTTGTTATTATGTAAATTAGAATGAATGACTGACTAGTGCAGTTACAGCTAAATTTTTAACTACAATACATAGAAGAAATGCATAGTCAGTATTAACTTTGATATGCAACTGAGTACTTGATGAAATATTTTGTTTCATTAGCAATTTTAACATAAACATTTGCATACAAATATATTGTATCAATTTTTTAAAAACAATTGGTAAATAGAATAACAAGATATTATTTTAATTACTTGGATAATTGAAGCAGCATGATGCAAAATATATGAGCAACCAACTAAAGATAAACAAAATATTCACAAACATATGAGGATGTTAATCAATAAGCCAAACTGCATAATCAATATCAAATAGAAACTTCAAACTTATTTTAAATACTATAGCAATTGTGAAAATATAAAAATGTTCTTCATTTATTTTAAAACCTTCAACTGACACTTTTGTTTTTTTTTCTTTTTTTAAACATAAAATATATATACTTTTTTATTTATTACTACTGTGCAAGTACTCAAGTGCAATTTTATCTTGATTTTATCTCACAATAAAAAAAAAAACACGTGAATTTTCCTCTAAAAGTTACTTTGGGAAAATGAAATTAATCTTCCTTGAAAAATGTTGATAAAAGCATTATAACATTCAGCTTATTAAAGAAGCAATAGATCTAAACTAGACAATATAAAAATTTAATTTTATATTTAATAAATAATTATTAAATTAATAAACCCAATAAAAATAATTCATCAAACTTTAAATTATAAATTTGCCAATACGAATATTAAAAAAAAACGGTAAATAGTTTTTCGACTGAATAAAAAAATTTAAAGAACTAAATCATTGAAATAAGAGTGAAAAACACCTCATATATTTGTTTTCTTTTTTTCTTTTTTTATATTCTAAAAACAATGGTAATTGAGAAAATGGCAGACATCCAATTTTCAATACTTACTTAAAGTATATTTTTTAAAGCGACAAATAGTAAAAGTGAAAGAAACAAAAGAAAAAAAAAAATAAAAATATATGTATTACATGAAGTACATGTGCAAAAAGTTTTCTGAGAGATCATACAACCAAAAAACAATGCAGAAACAAAAATAAATATAAAAAAGTAAAAGAAAAAAAAATATGAATGAAGATAAAAGAAGAGATGGTGTTAAGTAAAGGCTACAGATGAATGCTGCTTTGCTCACGATTATCTACAGTATAGGGGTTGTTTTACCACAATCCTAAGGCTTTATCCATACAAATGCATATATATGCATTCAACACTGCATTTAATAAACGCGTATGCAAAAAAAGAGGGCTGCTTGATTTGTTCAGTACATTAAGGATATTTTATATCCTTTGAATAAATTTCATTTACGTATTTGTGGTTTTTAATTTATCAACAAAAGTAATGAGTTTTTAGGAAAAAAAAATTAATTAGAAAATTGGTAGAATCTATTTTCAAAGGTATATATTATTATAAAATCATTTATTGATGTTGAAAAATATTAAATAGAAGAAAAACAACAATAAAAATACCAATGAAACGAAAAAGAAATTTTAAATAATATTTTTTTCATGAAAACTATTATTGTGGAATAAAAATATTGAATAATTTAAAACATATTTTGCAACTTCTAAATTCAATATTTTTTTTCATTAAAAAAAATGAGGTTTTTAATTAATATTCAATTTAAAGAACGTAAATTATGTCATAGAGAAATGTTATTAATATTTAATTAAAATTATTATTGAATATTTAAATTAAGCTTTAATTTATATGATTTTTTTTGTCGATACTTTTGATGTCATTAATTTTTAATAAAAAATTATTAAAAATATTACAGAACTTAATTTAAAGCTCAAAATTAAAATCAACTTGTAAAACAAAGATAAAACAATAAAGTTAATTAAACAAAAAAGTTTACCAATCAATTAATGTTAAAATATAATCTCAAGTTTTTTAAAAAAAAAGTTGTTCAAAAACTCAACTCTTTCACATATATATTTAGAGTTTACATAGCAGAGGTAACTATAAAGAAGAGTATTTTACAAGAGATCTTGTTTCTACTGGAAAATTACCGAGTGAACGAAAAAGCTCCATATGACTTTTACGAGCTATGGGCTTTAGTCTCTCTACCATATGATTTTGTACTAACTGGACTTGACCAAGCTTTTGTTTACGATAATAATCGTTGACTTGCAGTATCCATAAAGTAACTAATTTAAAAAAATTTTTCGTATTTTTTAAATAAATAATTTTAAAATGAATTTTAACATAATTAGTTTGATAATATTTTGTTTTTCATAAACTATTTAGTATATGTCAATTGAAGTATAATCGTCTTATGCATAATTTTAAATGTAAATCGACTTATTTTTTTTTTCTTTAAGCTCTTCGTTAACACTGTAAATTTAACAATTCCCCAGTATATATATACATATATTTAGATACTCATATTTAAAAAAGAGAAATATAAAAAAAAAAAAAAAACCACACCATTAACTGGATCGCAGCCAATTTAAAACGTGCCAAATGCGCAGGGTCAAGAAAAACAAAATATATATATAATTTTTCGTTTTTTTTTTTACTTTTTTAATTAATATTTTATTGAAATGTTTTCGAGAAAAAAGCGTCGTTAGTTATAAAAATTTTATTGTTGTTTAAATACCGAATAAATTGAAGAACTTTAAATGAAAATAAAATTTATTTTGTTTATTCAAAAAATAGAATCATAACCTGAGGCAAATAAATTTGAAAATAACAATTTTAATTGTTAATTATTAGCAATTAACATTTGTCATATTAAAATAATTATCAAATTTTATCAAGCACTAAAAAATTTACGACAAATTTAAAATTAATTAAATATATTACGAAAATAATTCAAAGAAAATACGAATAATACGAAGGAATTTGAGCAGAGACACTTTGCGGTACAATTGTATTGCTGAAGAGCACTTTGGGTAAAATGTACAATTAAATTATTCACTTTATAGTGAGTTTTTTTGTTTATATCAATGTATTTATAAACAATGAAACAGTTAATTCCCATATTTATTGAATTAATTATGCATTAATAATACAGCGAGTATTTGCAAAGTAATGAATTCATGCAATTGATTTGATTTAATTAAATAAAATTTAATATGATAGCAAAATTAATTCAAAAATAATTGAATTAGTCAAATTTTTAAAATACATTATTTACTCACGTATGAAAGTTGCTGATGACTAATATTTAATTATATTTAATCTCAAATTAGTTGATAATAAATGTCATTAGTTTTTAGTTTTATAATCACTCTCACTTCAACTCTAAACAGTCATTATCAATTACTATTATTGTTATTAATTTACTACAGCAAAGTAAATAACAATGGTAATGTTTTTATAGTAAAATTTTAATGTGACATAATGTCATTATAATGACAATAAACAAACTATAAATTTTTATCATATTAATTTGATAGAAAAAAAAAAAGGATAATGACAGATAAAGTTAAAAGGTGTTCTCTATAAATTTATCATTTTTGATCAAATTAAAAGTCGAAAATCAATTTTCTGCTCGAGTATTATATATCAAAGGGTCAATGTAAAAGTACTTTTATTTTTTTCTATTTTATATTTTTTCTATCATCTGATTTTTTCTATTTCCAATTACTTTTTATTAGTTTTTTTTTTTTTTTGTATATTTTTAATGAATAATATTACTGAAAATATTTCCTATCAATTATGTATTTAATTTAGTATGCAGCCGAATCAGAGACAATAAAAAATTTACTAGATTCCATTTTACACAATAGTATTATAAATGGTGTATTAAATTTTTTACATTTATCCATTGAATTTTTATAGTTTTATTAAACAGGCATTTTTCTTAGAAAAATTTAAACTTTATTTCTACTTTTTATCATCTACCAGGGATAAAAATTTAATCAAATTTAACTATTTCAAATGATAAAAAAAAACGAGTCAAGACCGAAGACAATATAGAGCTTTTCACAAAAAAATATACAAAATATTGTAAAGTTATATAGGCATAATAGTAAACACTGTGGGCCTCTGTTAAGAACTGTTGAAACGCAATGAAAAGCTCTCGTGACGGTACATAAATTTATAACGATAAAACTTGTTGTGACATTAATCTTTACTGGCAAAAAGAAAAAAGTATTATTTTTGTTTGAAAAATAAATAAAAAAAATTATCTATAAATGTAAAAATAAATTTTTCGCAATATAAATTATGCACGAATTTAAAAGTGCAATAAAAAACAATAAATTTCACGGTATAATTGTAGCACAAACATAAAATTTTATAATAGTATTTAAAAAAAATTTATTATTATTTTATCTCACTGCTATTAGACCATAATAATCCTTTATGCAAAAAAAAAACCTGCCTTGACAATTGAGATGAAAAAGTAGACAAAACAAAAAAAAATTTGTTAAAAAGTTCCGTTTGTGATAGTAAAACTCGTATCTTTTTATTTATTATATATTATTTTTTTCAGTTTGCTACCTTCTGATGACAACACGAGCACACACTCACATATCACGTTGTCCGATAACGTTTCTCACCATTACACTCACTCACAATCTTTCGAGCTTTTATTTTTCAAAATAAATTATCACCATAAAAACAAAACAGCATTAATAACAGCAAAATTTTAGAGCTTTATCGCTTGAATTAATTTTCATTTAATTCACTAAATTTAAACATAAAAAAGATGAATAAAAACAGGAGTAATTGAATTACTCAGAGAGACACAATCACTTTGATGATTACTTTGATGTAACACATCAACGATATAGTTGACTGCTATTTTATAATTTAAATAAACAAAAAAAATTAATGTATCTAATAATTTTCAAAATAACATGAAACAATGTGATGTTTATGTGATAATATTTTGTGAACCAGTTGCTTGTTAGAACATCGCATAACGACTGAAACTCACCGCGGTAAAATCTAGAGCGCAATGTACTGACGCATCCACCCTTATTTTCCAACGATATTGCGCGATCGTTGTCTCACGTTGTTGGTCCCACTATTTTCTACAATCACAATCTCACCCCTTCAAATATATGTACTTAAAATGCAACACCAAACTAAATTTTCATTTTGATATTTTAACTCACACTGTCACCATAATACGACATCCGTTAGATCGTTTCTCCTATTCATCTATGATATTCTCTTCTTGTTTATTGTCAACTATTTCTCTTAATCATTTGCTCAATTCAATGACTATATCGCTTGTCTTATTTCATAAATAACATATCGCTTTCAGGCACATTAGAGATGCACGTTTGAGCTTTTGACATCAAAATCAAATGGACAACATAAAACCATATCAGCCATCAATGACTTTACTCAATCATAACGCATTCGATAAATAAAATGATCATTTTTAATTTGATAAAAATAATGATATCTTTTTTGTTTACTCTGTATTTTGATATTTAATTAATTATTATTTTAAATGTAGTGGCAATTTAATTAAAACACGATGAACAATTGTTTATGCACGAATAATATGATATTAATTTTAAATTCTCAATTACGGTTAGATGTATTGTTTGATATTAAAAAACCACAATTGTTGATAGATCATATGGAGAGAAAATTAAATTTTCAGATATTGAGTTTTATTATCATTAGGTTCCGTATTGACTGAATCAAATCAACGTATAATAATGATAAAATGCGTGAATAATTTAACCCAAATGTTTGCTTATGAGATTAATTAATATTCGTGTGTATTATAGAGATGATACTTGATATACATTTAATTATTATGACAAGCAGCGGTTTGATGATGATAGAAATTTATAATTAACAGTAATAATATCATAATTAATTTTAAAGTTTAATCATTTCATGCGTTTATTTTTACAGCAACAAACTAAATTTTTCTATTATTTTAATATTAATTTGTTCCTAAATTAAGACTATTATTTGCAGTGAAAAAAAATTTTTTATTTACTTAAACTTCATTGAAACTCTTTAAATATTATAAATTTAATAAAACTTTTTATTAATTATTTAAAAACTCGAACAGTCTATCAACTTTTAATATAATTTTTATACTTCATGCACATGTCTATAAATAAAAATGAAAATAACTTTTGTTTTATAGCCACATGAAAAGTGACTTTTTAATGAAACATCAATTTTTAATTTTTTTTATAATTTACAGGGTAATTTAAATCTCAATAAGTTAATAATTCCAATAAAAAATTGATGATTAATCTACTAAATTTATCTATTTTAAATATTAAAAATTATTCTGTTTAACACGAACATTAATTTATATATTTTTCATCTTTATCATGAGCTTTAAAGTAGATAATTCCAGCAGTGAGATGATATAAATTGGATTTGCTGTTTAATACGTACGGAATTTTCTGTTATTTTTCAATGACAGTTGTTGGGGGCTATGAGGGTTGATGGATAAAAAATTAAAAATAAAAAAACGGAAATTGGTGTGCAGTCAGTGTTCAACCGATAACCGTGTAACTAGGTTGAAACCCGATCGTTTTACGAGCTTGCAGGACTCCGGGGACCAAAAAAAAAAAAAAATATAACGAGAATAAATCCGATAAGTGGTACCTCACTTATTTTTTTATTTTTCATTATTATTCTAGATGAGTGTAGATTCATTTGATTCTACACATGTCATAAATTTTCAACCGATTAAAATAATCATTACAAATACCCCCCAAAAAAATATCACGTTTTAAACTATAAAATTGTTTTAATTTAATTTTTAAAACATTATTTATTGTCGATTTTTATTTGCTTTATTTTAAGTATTATTTTTATTGGAAAAAATATATAAATAATTAAAATTAGTAAATACCTGAATTATATTGATGCCAGTGTAACAATCAATGAATTCCATATCAGCTATCACGTCATTCTGATCTCTGCCTCTCTCATTTGCTGCCACTCAACTGCACCAGCTATAATTACAAACAGAAGTTTAATTAGAAAATGAAAACGTACGGGTGGTTTTCGTCAATTTAAACTTGGTATAAACAAGTTACCACAAATATATATAATTGATACTTGAAATGTCTTAAATTATATTATGCAAATTCAAAATTTATCATCAAAAATAATGTTGTATCTTATTTAATGAATGAAAATAAATTATTAATATTTTGTATAAATTAATCCTGATGTATTTGGAAATATATATGAATATTTTTAAAAAATTTACAATAATTTCAACTTTTAAAAAATTCATAAAGAATATTACATATAACTTTGCTCAACGTCAAGTCATGTGTATATCTAGTGACCAATAATGTGCTACTAACTTGTATGAAACTCCAACAAGTAAAGTCCCATCAAATGCAACATCCTTTGAACAACGCAAATATACCTTTATATGAAGAATTCCCTCGGGCAACACTATTCCTCAATATTCAGAACATATTATTCTCACTACAGTCGAAGTAAACAAACTTGCCTAAAGTATAATATCCAGTTTTATAAAAAAGCCAAAAAAAAATTGATATATATTTTCGATAATACTTTGCTCCATTGAACAAACAAATAAATAATCATAAAACTTTATTTATTATATTTTAAAATTTTTAAAATTTATTAATTTCAATAATTTTATTTATTCAGCAATTAAACTTTTGTTGAGTTATAATTATCTATGAAGTTTATACAGTTTAAAACTATGAAACTCATATTCTTTCTGATATATATATTGACTAAAAACTTTATTTTATTTTCACAGAGATGATTGGATCCTTTGAGAAATAACAGATAGCACTGATATATTTTCTGGCTCTTCAACATGTCAAAGAGAAAGGAAGCTACTTCAGTGCGGTCACCCTCATCAATGTGAAAGACAGAAATTTCAATAACATAAAATTCAATGTGTTGAACTCTGGCCCGAAATGATGAAAGGCTATTTCTAAATTTAACTTTAATAATAATTTTCTCTAAAGTTTATTCATCAATATTTCAATACTTAGATTATTTCAAACGATAAAATTCAATAATTTTTATTGATAAATTATTAAAACAAAATTGTAATAATCTTGATGGAAATATTTTGATAAAATTTGGGCAAAACTTTGACGAATACAGCTTATATTTTTATGATGTGTGTTATAAATCATAACTTTTGATGGAACTGATGTGACAACAGTCATTTCAACATGACAATTCAGAGTGTTTCATGAAGAAAATAAAAATATATATATAAAAAATGTGAAAATAAAAGAGCTAAGAAAATGGATATATGAGAATCCGGCAAAGCCATTTCAAAGCAAAAAGCACCAATGACAAGAAAAAAAATGAAAAGACAAATAAAAAAATACCAGAACGTCAATCATGCTTTTTTTACGTGAGATCCCAAGTAAGTATACGAGCAATTTCTCGTCATTATAGCCTAGACCCTCTTGACATCATCTTGAACGAAATACCAAGAAAATTCTCAATACCACGTAACGCTTTATTCTTGCCAATCTACTTCAATATATATATATATAGGCTCACCTAGATTTTTCTTTTATTCTTATAAGTCCCTGCCATTTATACAATCTTCATCGTTATCACAATAATTTTATTTATACTGTTAAAATTGACCGAGAAAATATAATATCAGAAGAAAAATAACATTTGAAAAACAAAAAAAAAAATTATTTCAACGACGAATTGTTTATTAATAACAACAACATGTTATTGTTATTATTTACAATTAAAAATTAAGTACTAAGTAACTTTGTATAAATGCAAATATAGAAAAGTAAGAAGCTTGTTTGGCTGTTGGATTCTTTTTCATCCCTAGTCTTTCTAATTAGCTGAAGAATTTATTTCCACAAGAGAAAACCACACAACGAGGGGTTTGTGCAATTAAACAAAGTTGTAAATTAATTATAATGCTTAAACATAGCCAGTTTTTGTGTGTCCATATTCAATCTGGAAATGGCCTCTGCTGCTTCTATGCCAACAACAACAAAACACGTAAATTTATCAAATGAGTTTAATGATCTTTTGACCTGGTCTTTCAAATTTTTAACGAATTAATTTAATTTATTTATAAAATTACTTTTTATATTTTTATCATTTCTACTTCCTAAACAGATCATTTTGATTTTTATTATTTTATTGTTATAAGCTTTTTTTTATAATTTAAATTAATTTTACTGATGATTTTGTTTTTAATTTAGCTGCTGATGTTAACGAAAATTGTCGTGTAAATTACATTAGAGTGATACGTTAATGGATTATTGATCATATCAAATTTTAATTATTATTGACGTAATTTAAATGACAAGCAACATGTGGTTAAAGCACTGACATGTTTTGCAATTCTTCGTGTAATAAAAATATCATCATCAAAGCTTTTAATCACTGATTCATGTCTCTAATATTAAGCATGTTTATTGGTATTTGATAGGACTTTTTATTTCGTTTGAATAAAATATATTTATTGCAGTTTTTTTCATTAAACAAGACTGGAAATCGTATCAATATTGACATGGATATACTTTGTGGTTGAATATGAATTTTCCAATTTTTCATAATAATTTTACTCGGGAATTCACTACGTATCAAACATTGACGTTTTAATTTTTTTTTAATATATATTCTTGGTAATAACATATTTTTATTTACTAGAAATTTGCTCACGAAATATTTTTATGATATACCAATTCACACTATACTTTTTTTTTTATTTTATATCTAACAAAAAAAAAAACCAGTTGGAATTGAAATTGAATGTATCAAAAAAATTTAAAATTCTTTTAATTTCTATTTTAACAATGAAAATATAAAAATTACCAAGAAAATTAACATAGAATTCAAGTAATATTTAAATAATAATCCTTTTTTCTTTATTTAATTTACTAATGGATAAAAAAATGATCAAAATTATTTTAAAATATAAAACAAATACTAAATACGATCTACTCGAATTATTTAATAAAAAGAAAAAAATAAAATGTAAATTTCAAGTACAAATGAATGAGTTGAGTTTTTTGTTCATTGAAAAATATTTCTACCTTCAATTATTCGAGTTTCTATTTATTCTATTTGTGTATATACCATTCAAACTTTTTTTGAAATGTTATTAAAACCATTGTTCGCTTTTTTGTTGTGTTTTTTTTTTTTTTTTTTTGCATTGGGAAATATATTTCAATTGTTTTTTCAACATATTATTCAATTAAAGTGCTTTAATACGAATATCAAACAAAAAAAATGTTTATGGTTAGCCAAACATAATATATCAACTGAATTTAATTAAAAATTCAATAAAATATATTATTGATTATTTAAAATTATATTTAAAAGTCGAGTGATTAATTAATGACACATAAAAACAATACTCTATGTATCCAATTTTTTGCACAAAGGCAATTACCATGTCTCGATGATAGAAAAAAAATGCATCAGTGCATTATCATAGTTCTCTTTGTTATCGCATTGTCTCATTGTCCTCTACCCATTTCAATTTAAAAGTATGCATGTTATTTTTTTTAACATACTTAATGGATGTGCACAAAAATAATAAAAAAAAAAACTATGCGGGCTAAAATAAAACAACTAATCTATTAAAAAGGATTGTATTTTTTTTCATCAAGTCGTTATCTCTTCAAGTATTACGCCAATTTATTACTCTGAATTCTGTCGTTTAGTGAGCTTTTTTTCTTTTTTAATTTCAACTATTATTTAAATATTAATATTTTCCATAGTATTTTTATATTTATAAGCATCAAATGGGCCAATTTATTTATTCCTTGTAAATTAAAAAAAAATAGAAAGATCCGAGGTTCGATAATTTTTTTAAAGCTAATTTTTTGACATTATAAAATTCAATTTACAATTTTAAATTTTATATGTTCGTTATAAAATGTAAAATATATTTTTGATTGGTCTAACTAATTAATTGTAAATTTAATCAATTTTCGAAAATAATTGATAGCTTTAATATTTCCAATTATTAGAAAAATTAATATCATTTCGAATGTTAAACGCAATAATTTAATTCATTAATTTTTTTTTTCGAATAATTCTACAATCAGTTTAAGGGTATTTTATTTGTTTTAATTTTTCAACAGATTGTCAGAACTATTCACTCCTTCTTTTGAAGAGAGAGAGAGAAGGTTTGTTAACATTGAATCGATCAGTAGCACTGACCGAGATTGAATCGTAATAATACTGTAGAATTTGTGTATGTATCACTTTACATAACTCACCAATAATTGTGCAAGCAATCAACATCAACGAGATTGCCAATAATCATCAACACGCCTGTTAATATTGTACCCTTGATTGAATCATCACTAAAAAAACAAGATTAATTTTTTACCAATTATCACAAACTAAATATATTCAACTACACATACTCTAAATTAAATTCTACTAGCTCCTATTCTACATGTTGTAATAAAAAAAGAACAAAAAAAAAAATGTAGGATATGATTGATCAGAAGTTTTACCAAAAAGACAATGTTAAATTGACTCTTAATTTATCAATAATAATTATCCCAATAGCTTGTTGCAATATTTAATATAATTTTAAAAGTTTGATATGTGCACTAGGTGATGATTATTTTGCTTGTTTTATTTACCCAAAAACAAAGCACTGATAAATGTGTGTATGTATGTGTGTGTGTGTGTCGCGTATGCAAATACACACACGCATACATTGTGAAAATTTTATTAGCCGAATAATGAGTAAAATAAATAATTAATTAATGAAGAAATCATTATAGTTATTTTATAATGACAATTATAAGCAGAAATAAAATACATTAATGATAAATAATAGTGATAATAAATACATACTTGATATAACAACAGGAGACAGGACCCAACACCGACGCTCACCAACAACGAATTTACAAGCCCGAAAATAAATTGATTATTCACTTTTATTATTAAATATTTATACACGAACGGAATAGTCATTGTCTTAGCTTTCGAAAGATTATACTTTTATCACTTTATCGCGATACTAAATTATATAAAACCTATAAAAACTTGGGAAAAAAAAGGACGCGGGAAATCACTCCGAACAACTACGCAACATAAGAAAAAAAAAAAACCAATTGCAAGTTTTTACGCGACCTCGCGGTGAAAAAGAGAGTTAAAAATAAAGCGCGCGTATATTCTGTTTAAATTAAAAAAGTAATTTAATCGATGAAAAAAATATTAAAGTTAAATAATTAAATTACAAATAGAAAAATTTTTAATAATATAAATTCAGTTGTATTGATAAATAAATTTCAATTAGAATTAAAAAACATTAGTTTTATTATTTATTTAAAATTTATTCGTCTCGAGCAAAATAAAAAAGAGGACAAATAATCATATACATCATTTATCTTACAAAAAAGGGAAGTTATTATTAATAATTTAATTTATAATTTATATTTTTGCCACATTACACGCCACAGTAATCTAAGAATAAATTTTCGTCACGTTTTTATTTATTATTTCATTTTTTTCGTTTAATTTGTTCATTTATTCAACATATTTTAATCTAATCGTTTGGCCTATCATATCGAATTTATTTCTATCCATACACACAATTTAAATGGAATAAAAAAAAAAAACAAAATAATATTTTTTACAAACACACTGAATACATAAAAATTATTCCAGTTTATATAAAACAATGAATAATATAATCACCACAAATTAATCTAAAAATTATTAGGCTAAAGTAATATGTTATTTTGATACTGTATTATAATAAAAACAATTTTTTTGTTGAATTTAATTATGATGACAACGATAGATGTGAAAAAAAATTAGTTAAAATAATCGACATTCCACATTGGCCCCTAACGAAATATTATTTAACACCAAATTGTTTTTTTTTTTTCTTCGTTCAATCAGTATTGTAATCACATTAGCCAAGTGCATATTTAAAAAAATAATTTACGAAACTTTACAACGTCAGTACGTTTAAGTGTACCAGCACACTTGAAATTATGTAAATATATATTTTTGTTTTTGTTACTTAAAAGAAAGAATAACAACGAAAAACCATTAGTTATGAGAAAAAAAACAAATTAACATATCTAGTTGTTCAATCACTGTCGTCATAATTTATTATTAATTTCATTATTTGTTTTAATTAAAAGAAAAAAAAATTTAAACAATTATTACTTTATTATTTTTCAAGATGGATCAACTTGAAATGATTATTTCATTGAGACATCATAGATAGTAAAGTGTATTTTTGTATTAATTCAATAGTAATGAAGACCACACTATGGAAATACAATTTTTATGTACATTTGTATGAGTTTAATTTTTTTATGATTAAATAGAACGGAATGCACTTGATACATTGAAGAAAACAAAAAAAAAATTACACGGTTCGAATAACAATGCAGACAACGATGAGTTTGGCAAGGCTTTGTTTGTTCAAACATTTTTCTTTCTTTACAATTTATGCATTTCAAAAACCATATTTACTTTATATATTAAATAAAATAAAATATAATTTTAAAATACATAATTAACCAAAAAATAAACACAAGTAATTATACCAATTGCACTATATTCATGTAAATCAATACAGATGTAAAATTATATTTCAGCTTTCACTATAAATGTTCACTTCAAATGTTTATTACTTATTTTTTTCTTGCAATTTTTTAATGATTCTTTTCCAATAATTTTCTGTTATATAAATGTATTCTGTCGATTAATTAACAAAAGAAAGAAAATTATTTCTAACAATTATTATTAAAAATGTACTCCAACTTCAGTGTTTTTTTCTTTTTCTTTTAAATTTATTAACAAAAAAAAAAAAAAATATTAATCTAATCCCATTTTGGTGGATGTTATTTATACAAGAAATTTAACTTCCAGCCAATTCCACAATTATTGGCTCTCTTCAATCACAATCAATCACACCAGCCCGGATTTTCATTTTCCTCATTTTTTTTTTTTGTATTTTTCAATTTTTTTATTCAATAAATAAATGTGAGCTGTTGATATTTCACCCGCCATTTGTCGTTTATATTATACATTATTTTAATTTTTTATATTTTCATTTATTTGCAGGTTCATATCATTGTGTGATAAATAATAGTCATGCCAGTGCACTACTTGACGTTGTCAAATTGATATCTCGATAATTATATTTTAGATGAGAAAAAAAAATATATATCTTGGTAATTATCATAGTCAACGCAAGCGTGATCACACATCTTTGAGAAAAAAAAAATAATAAAAAGACATACTATCTCAGTCATCACTTTCTCTCGTTCTTAATATTTTTAAAATCATGAAAATGTTAAATGAATAAGGTCACGCAACTATTTTTAATGAGACCAAAATATTTACTAATAATAATATCAATAAAACTAATGTGAAAATGTAAAAAATGCTTGTTAATAAATGATTTAGATTACTGTTTTCCAGTATAATACATTTTCAAAATCAGCACTGATAAATGATAAGTGATTTTCAATGCTGATTATGTAATAAAAAATAATTTTTTTATAAAAAAGGCAAGAAAATAATGAACTAAAATATCATATGAATCAATTTGATAGGCGCCTAATATTTTATTTGTTTATTTTTTTAAAAAAAACAAGTTTAATTAACTATTATATTAATAAAAAAAAATAATAATAATAAACAAAGATACCACATTCTAATCACACATAGTAACATTCATTCAATGAAATATTATTTTCATTATTAAATTGCGATTCAATAACTTATCACCATTGATATCTACAAATTAAAACACTTGACTGTTTTCACGGCAGCCTTTATAGCAACCAATACAGAAAATAATAATTATATGATTAATTCAGTATTTTTAGTTCTATCTAAAATTAATGTTTGTGTTTGCGTATGAAATGATTATTACATTTACTTGTTGGACTTACACTTGGTTTGTTTTTGTTTTTAAAAAGTCTTAATAGTAAGCACATGTCAACTGTCTCATTTTTCTGCACATGTTTGTTTGTTTTTTTACATAATTTATATTGCTCTACTAGCCGTCTTCTTTTGGCGGCGTATACCAACCTGTAAATGAAAATTATAAAATGATTATAATAAAAAATAGACCAAGCATAAATGAAGAAGTAAAAATATATACTTGCCATTTTTTTCATGTATTTGAACTAAAGATTTGAACGATTGTTGTGCACGTGCCAAGCTATATTGACCTTGTTGTCCATTACAAACTTTACTGGTACCACTTGCACCCTGAAATTGTATACGTGCTTTTCCTTTAACCAGTGTTGCTGATATTTGCATTATCACTGCTTCAACAGTATAAGCTGAACTCCAGCCTTGTTTTGTTAATAATTCCATGCATATTGCTCCTCCAACAAGTACATAACCACCAGAAATAATTGGATGTACAACTCGTACAAAAGGTGGCTCAAATGGATATGTTTCCTAAAGTGTTAAATAAATTATTTCATATCATTTTATCTATCAATTTAAGTATTTAAAAATATTATTTAATACCTTAAATATCATATTTAATTGTATGCAATCTTTTCCTTCTTTTTCTTTGAGTAAAGCAAGATCTTTGTGAAGAGGTGAATCAGGATCAACACATAGTAATTTAATGTTCCATTCGTAGAGACTGTCACTAACTAACTCTACAGTATACATTCCTAAAAGACAAAATGATTCATTATGTTTATGTTGTTTATTGTTGATTTATTTATTTTCTTAATATTAACATACCTTTTTTAAAACTATCACTTCTGTATATGTCACGCAATTCTTTCATGAGCCTGTCTGTTGCTTGGACACTACCAGACACTGAACCTTGTAAATAATCTTGTCTTTGATTTTGTCTCAACCTTTCTAATGTTGCTAAATGTTCCAGGTCCATATCATCAGCCTATCATCATCAAAAAATTAAATTAGCATAAGCAATTTATGATGTTACATTAAGTTAGTTCAAATAAATTTAGTATACCTTGCTTTTTGCATTTGCTTCACCCTCATCCATATCTAAATGTAAATCTTCTTCTGATTCACTCTCTTCATCTTCCTCAATATCTTCAGTATCTTCAGCTTCCATTCTTTGTGCTACAACAAGATTATTGCCACCCAAACGTAATGGATCTGGTGCTGTTATTAGCATTTCTACATCTGGTGGTTCTGGTAATGAATGAAGACGACATAATTCTTTTAAAAGTATTCCAACTTGAATTATAACATGATTATCACGTCCAGTTGTGTTGCTTAATATTTGTACAGCATTTGTAACACTTGTTTCTTCGGATTCGGCAAACCATACTGGTGGTGTTGAAGGATAAGTTTCCTAAAAACAATTCATCACATTGATTACCACTACAATAATCAATTCAATACAATAATAATGTTTATTATTGTCAAGAAAATGAGTATCAATAAATCGTGTATTCTAGGCAAAAATAAAAATCCTGCATAAAGACAATAGTGTGATTAAGTTTTCTCTCACGTGTTTACTGTCTGTCACATTATATTGATAGAAAAAAAATATAAAAACAACACTTTGTTTTTTAGAGCTTGTCAAGAAAAGCTTGTTGATATTTTCTTTCGATATTATTAAGTTAGAAATAAAAGTTGAAGCTTACTTGTGAGAATACATACATTATAATAATAGACATATATATTTATGTGTGTCCCATATGCAAAAGTTAAGATATGTGAATAGTTGGATTGGGAAATTGAAAAATGATATACGGTACTGGCAGACCTTTGTCTACATTCTTTTTTAACAGCAGGTAGGAAGGTGGTCACGAATAATATGCAGAGGGTATTGTGCCTGTGCCTTACCCTCGACAAAACGCATTGACCTCTACCCTCCTTTTTATGCTCTCTCTCTCTTTCTCCTGCGTTTTTTTTTTTATTATTTCTCTCCTTGTCTTTCACGCTCTTTTTTGTAGGCTACACATTGATTCTCATAAAAAAATACACCAAAAAAAAAGAAACCATTTTAAGCCAAGTGTCAAAAATGAAAGGAAAAAAATGATAAAAATTTATTAACAATTAAAAACGATTATATTTGCAATAACTGTGTTTGTTTTGTATTAATGGTTTTTTTTTTTTTGTTGGTCAATATTCACAAATACACTTGAATTTTAAACGACAGCTTAAATGTTATTGTTTCTTTGTCCTACGCATACAGACATACAAGTGTATGAGAGAGCAAACACACACACACACACACACACAAAGGGTAGAAAGATAAAAATATTGATGAAAATGTATTGAAAAAATTTATAACTATTAAAATTATATATATAAATAACAGTACTTACTGTAATGTTAGCGTGAATTTCATATTTCTTTCCATTTTTACCAATGAATCTGCAGCTGAGTTCGTCGACACTCGCAGACATTATCTGAAAACGTTCATGACTTTTTGGAAATAGTGCCTCGAGAGTTTTTATCTCTTGTTTGAGTGTATTCAAACAAGCCATTTGTTTAAAACACCACACGTTAATTAAACCCGTTTATTTTGGCTTATTATTGTGCCAAAATATTAATGTTTTAATAAAGTTTTGTACAAAAAATATTTCACTCAATGTTGATCTGACAAAATGGCGGTGGCTACTGAACAATCGGTATCACTCGTATTATTCCGTCAAATATCGTGATAAACAATTATTAGTATACTATCATTTCCAAAGATGACGTTACTGTGTCGTTTTTTATGTAAAAAAAAAAAAAAGCAAGTAGAAGAAGAAACTTGTCGGTGTACTCTCTCTTTTTAAATACCCTAAAAATTTAAATGCCAAATCCTTGAAATTAAATTCAATTAATCATTTCAATTGTAGCTTTAATAATAATAATAACAGTTAAATGAATAAATGGATTTTTAAATCATTTAAAACATCAATTAATTTTTTTTTCTCATATCATGAATTTTATTTGAAATATCTATTATCTCTAGGTAATTTAAATAGGCTATATTTACAAAATGATATTATGATAAATTATAGTACACGTATTATCATAACAAGTGTTGTTGTTGTTGTTGTTTTTTTTTTTCTTTTTGTCTTTAACAAATAAATGCACTAAATATACTTATTTTTATTTTTGTTTTAAAACTGAAGTCTCACAGAGATATCTTTTTATTCTGCAAATTAATTGTCTCGAATTTTTTTTTGTTTTTGCTTTTCCTGTATGTATATTTCATATTTTATTTAAATAATTAAATTTATTTGTTTCTTAATTTTCTCTTATATACACTCGTGCTTGTTTTAGCAATTAAAAAAAAAAAATCAGTCAGTTAATTGAATAACCAATAGAACAAAAAATACATTAGACAGTATATTTAACTAAATGATGATGATGATGATAATAATAAAAATAATAAAAATAGTTCAACTTAATAATAATCCCTTGTGTTGTTAAATCGTTATTTGTGGTGGTTTGTTATTTAATTATCATTTCTTATCAGATTCAGTTTAGTTAAAGTGGAGACTTAAATAAAAAAAATAAATGAATGAAAAAGAAAATGAAAATGAATTTATAAACTACTCATTAAATAATGAACGTTGAAACAAAAAAAAAAACAATGTTTATTATAATTCAACTTATAGTCTACTCAATGGCAATCAAAAAATTTTAAATGAAAATATTACCAAATACAATTTTAACAAAATAACATTTAATTTTCAATTTTTTTGTTCAAGCAATTTTTCTTTTTTCAATATATAGTATTTTAGTTATAAAAATTTACGATGGAGAATGTTTTGCGTTGACATTCTCATTATGTACACTTGTTTTTTTTCCTTTTTTTATTTATCAATTTTTTCTTTTTTTTTTTGCTCGCAAAATAACTTTTGCGTTTTAATTAGTTTTTAGATTTTTTTTGTAATTTTTACCGTATTTTTAATGGGCATATAAATCTTTTGAAAACTATTCAACATTTTAGCTCTATAGAATTATTTAATCCAGTTATCATGTTTATTAAAGTATTTTTTTTTATGAATAAAAATATCAATTTTGCACTGTACACTCATGACCACAAACTTCATTTGATTTTTTGAAATTAATGAAATTATACTGAATCCTAATGTTTGTAAAATAATTGTTTCATTGAGATGAAAATCGATAAGTTTAAACCAAATAATGTTCAATATTTCAGTTGATATATATTTTTTTTTTTTTTTTTTTTTTTTTGGTTTATTAATTCATTAAATTAGTGCCTTTATTATTATTGATAAAAAAATGAGAATAGCTTTTTTTTTAAAAAGTATCAATATTTAAATCTGTTAATTGTTTGATGGTTTTGAAAAAAAAAACCTCTAAAATATTTATACAAATTATGAGACAGAAGTGTGGCACCTTTTTTCATTCAAAAAAACTAATAATAAAACAAAATTTTGTTTCATTTTTATTAATAATTTAAAATCGTTGAATTAAATTTGTCAATTATTTTTCATGCACGAAAAATAAACGATCAAATATTTTAATAATATTAGGTCCCACGTATTTTGAATCCATCAACAAAATATTTCGAATCAAATTTATATGTAATAAAAGTAGAAAAATTTACATTCTCATTGAACTCAACGCCAGACATGCAACTGTTTTATTCATTTCAAGTATCAAATTGTGTGTCTATAAAGAGTCTATGAACTACTTAGAGCTGCAACGAGTTTAACTTAAAAAAAAAAAAAAAAACCACCGACCATGAATATGAAAAAAATAAATATAAATAAATAAAAATAAACAACAAAATAAAAAAAATTATTATTATTGAATAAAGTTACGAAATTTTCTAGGGTTTTTGAATGAAAAAAAAAATAAATAAACAAAAAATTAATTTTGTTATTGATGAAAGCTTTAAAATACCAGATATTTGATAACCGTTTGTCAAAAGATGGTACCTTTATCAAAGCTTCGTGCAAATCAAAAAGAAAAAAAAAAAATTCACTTGATATTTTTAAACATGTTTTTTGTTTATCTTTCAATTTTTTGTTTGTTAAATAAATTTCATGACATTTACTATTGTTATAATAATTTGTTTTTTCTTTATTTTCATTATTTATTTTTATTTATTAAATGTAATTTTAGAGTCAGTCACAAATTGAATAATAACAGCGCTCACTTAACTGAAATACTTTGTTTTGATGATGAGAAGCCTTACGTGTGTGCACGCGTTCTCATCTAGCTTATTTCATTGCAAATAAAAAATATATATATTGCAAATCATTCATAAATAAGAAACAATTGTCACGTGTCACCACAATATTCCCACACGCGTATAACTTTTTTATTTTTTCGTTAAATTATTTTCAAACGACACACAACACTATTAAAATGCCGAATGATAATAATCATATGTGGGCCAGTAAGGCTGGAGCCAATCCTAGCTTGTACGTTGACGTTTTTTAGCAGAATGTTCTTCTGGTGAATGAGCTGGTGTTGGCATACTTCGCAACATGTATTTCATTTGTGGCATATATTTCAATAAATTACTCACTTGTACAAGAGGTAAATCGTCATTTATTGATGAACATTTTTCAGCTTCCAATAATTTTTTCATTTGATACCTTAAGTTATAATATTTAAAAAAATATTAATAAAAATTATCTATAATATTTATATTTTTAATTAATAGTTACCTATTTCCTCGATACAAGTCAACACCAAGTACTTCAGTCATAACATGTCGACAACTTTCAACATTATGATCAGGAAAAAAATTTTGGACAAAATCAGGCAGAGTCATTAGTAATTCAGAGTATATGTAAGGTTTAAAATTGATACATGGAACAAATTTTTCAGCAACAAGTGCTTTTTGTACATTATATGGTGCAATTGTGCTACTTGATGGATTTGGTTCCGATATGGGTATCAATGCTTTTCTTCTTGGTAAATGACTGTAAATAAATCATTCGAAAAATTAAAATTGATCATATTATTTTGAAAATTTATATATTATTTACCCTGAATTATTAGATGATCCATTAGCAACTGGTATCAATGGTGGTGGATACTTTGGATGGGATGTACTATGTGCAGGTGGTGTGTGTCGTTGATTGTGTGACATCAAAGCTGATGCTGATGATTGAGGATGCAATAATGCATGTACTTGTTCATTGCTTAAATTAAGCATTTGAGGATAAGTACTTGCATTTGTTACATTTTGTAAAGATAAATTTGACGTGGCATATGCTGATCCTCCCCTAAAAACCATAATTTATTTTTATATTTTAATTCATTAATAACATACTCTTATGAAGATTTTCATATGATTTAATCAAACAAAATGAAATGATATTTGTTTTAATAAATATAAAAAAATTATATCATGCGTTATTTTTTTATTTTGATCTAATATTTGTTTAATATATGTTACAACCGATGAGAAACATGAATAGTACATGCAAATTGTTTTGTTAGATTTATGAAAATTGATATTCTATTTAAATAAATAATATCAATGATGGAATGATTGATTAAATCATGCCTTTAAATTATTTTTAATAATGCATTTTATAACGACTATAATACAATATGCGAAAACTCACCAGTCATCCTTCCCATAGGTTGGATAACTATACGGAAAAAAAAGGAAAAAAAATAGAAATTGTATATTTCATAATAAAAAAAAAAAACGGGGCTGATTGATAAAACGTAAATTTAAAAAAGTTAACAAGCCGTTATAATAATTATTAATAAATTTATTTTTTTTTTTTTTTTTATAAATAAAAATTAAGGTGTGCCAAATACATATGACTAAATAAATCATGCTTATATTCAATTGAAAAATAAATATTTAAAAATAAAAAAACATTTAAATATCATTAGTTATTTTTCAAACAAAATAAAAATAAATATTGTCACTTACCCAAGATTGGATTGATTTGAATGACTTGATGGTCTAACAAGGGGAGGTGGTTGAGCTGATCCTTGCATAGTGGTTACAGGATATGATGGATACTGTTGTGAATTGCTACTACCACTTCTGCTACTTCTTGACTGTTGCTGTTGCTGCTGCTGTTGTTGTTGTGCATATCCTTTGGACGTTGTCATTTGCTGTAATTATAATAATAATAAAACATGTAAATACAAATAAATAAATCAATCAAGATGGGATATTAAGATAAACTTACATTGTGCATATTTAGTGATGAATTTGTTGGCATTCTTATAATTGAGTTTGATTGAGGAGCTAAAGCTAGAGCTGCATTGGCTTGAAATGCAGCTTGTCCACCAACAAGACCAGACCATCCATTAAGTCCAGCTGATACAGAATGATTCATTTGTTGTGAATTATTTGATGATCTAACGTTTGACGATACTCCTGTTGGTGATGGATGTGATTGATGTGTTGTTGCTGATGATCTTGATTGATTAACTTGACACATATTTGAATTGTTTGCTGAATTACGTGTAACCATATTTTGTAGTGTTGATGTTCTTGTATTTAATGAATTTTTATTATTATTACTATTGATATTATTATTATTATTATTATGAACTGTCGCTAATTTTGATGATGATGATGGTGGTGGTGCTGGTGGTTGTTTAGTCCATCCACCAGCTGATGCACCACTTTTACCACTAACAAATAATTGTGAATCTGTAACTTTACTTGGCCAATAATCTTCAAAACCAGTACCAGGTGGGAAATAACTTTTAATGTCACTAAGACTTATAACTGAACATGTTTCACTTGAAAATAATTCATTTCTTATACCCTGTACTTTACAACAAAATTTTAAATATGATAAATCCCAACCCTCAAGTTTTTCAGCTTTTAATTTAAGATTATCTGTTTCACCTTCAAAATAAAATAATGGTACATATTTTAAATTATCTTTAACAGTATAAGGAACAACTGATTCTTTATTAATACGTATAAAACCACATTTTTCACTTTTTTGTCCAGTTGCTACATTTTGACTTGTTAATTTAGTATAACAAACATCAAGGAATGCATAAAATTCCTTGGCATCAGATAATCTAACAACAAGATCTTTTGTTGTAAATTGTTCTTTACCAAATTGATTTTCACAATGTTTTATATTTATTTCATTGAATAATTTACTTTCAGCTTCAGTTATAAAATAACTTTTAATACATGTACAACTGTATATATCAGGATGAAGAAAAGTCAGGTACTTATTCAATAGCTTGGCCTCAAGTATTCTAACAGCACAATATTTTTCACTACCACGATAAATAAATGGTATAAAAGATTTATCAAATGTAATCCAACCAAATTTACCACGTTGACTTTCATCATCAAGTGGTACTTTACCATCAACTGTTGATGTTTTTAATGTTAGTGTTGTATCATTTGTTTTTTTACCCGTTAAATAACCAAGCATTGTACAAGATTGAGTTGCACCAGCTGGTCTTTGTGATACACCAGGTATTGCTGTTAACATTTTCGCCTTGTTTGCTTCCACCATTTTGGCAGCCAATTCACGGATTTCCGCTTCATCTGGTCGCTCTTGTTTTACTGATACCTTATCATTTGTCCCTGAAACATTTATTTATAATTCTAATTATCTTTACATGATTATTTTCTTTTAAACTCTTCAACAATTAACTATTATATCTCAATAAATAACTTCATCAGCAAAGCAGTCATACAAACAAACAACTTTCATTCCATTCAATCTATAATTAATTTAATTTTTTTTAACTCGTAATTTCAGCATTAGAATAAATGAAAATTTATCAAATTAAATTATCAACAATGAACTTGAAATTAAAATCCAATTTATCAGTAACAGTTATCTCTGGTTAAAAAAAAAAATAATAAAATCATCAAAAAAACTACAAATAAATCAACATCATGATAAACTAATAATTGTTGATAAAAAAATCATAAAACAATATTGTTGGAAGATTATCAACGCAAATAGAAGATAATTTTTTGTCTTTTTCTTTTTGATAATGTAAATATGATGATTTAGCCTTGAACATTTTTAAATCCATGTTGTACTTGTACCATAGACAGATGTATTTTCATTTGTTGATGGTATTATCAAATCAAGATCTGTTGAGGACAACGCCATCATGAAGATAATTATCAATTATCAAATTATAATCAGCATCAATTATCAGCAAGTTATGTCCAATTTTAGGCCATTGGGACCATACCAAAGCAAATGTAACATTGAAATCTTTTCATATGTTTATGTGATGATACACACGGGACATTAGACATTTTATATTTTTGTCTAGTTGATGACTGATGCAACGTGTGGTACTGCTTATACTTTCACCAGGCACATCCAGCTTTATCTTTTGATTGTTTATTTAAATAAAAACCTAGACAAATGCTTTTTGATATGTAGAAAAAAAAAGAACAATTGTTCATTTTGACACTTGATACTCATCTTCTAACGGCCATCATTTTTGGATTATTTGCTTAATGAACTGATGACAATAAGCCAATCAATATATTTACATGAACAATCATAACCAAGCCATCAAAATGCATCAAACAAACTTGAAGGAATGTTAATATTTTTTTTCCTCTTTCAATGTCTGACAGTACCACTATTTTATCACTTGAATTTTCTCTTCTAATATTTGACGTTAACCAGTTGATTAGACAAACCCAGAAACTAAGAATGACGTAGTTGTAGTTAAATTCAAATGAAAAACAACTAAATTAACAGCGTCATCTTAATGATAATTGCACATAATAATTATAACAAATCATCGGTATAAATTATTTTTAAACTTGAAATGAAATTTAGTAATTATTAAAAAAAATATATTTGTTCTAATTTAAACACGCCGAAATTTTTGTTGTTTTTAATTTTTTTTTTCATTATTATACCGTGGTACCAGTGAGGACTGGTCAAAGCATAATTGTCAAACGAATGAATGCACAACACAAATTAATGAATTTAATCTATTTTTTTCAATTATAAAAACATTAAAGACATTGTTTATACACAGCAACTTTGGTTGAAAAATAATTAAATAATCTTAATGATTAGTTTATATATTAGAAAATATATTTTTTTTATTAAACAACTGATATCATGTATATATTTTGTGTGTATTATGGGTTGGTCTGCGTTGATAGAACAACCTAACCTATCTTAGTTAAATATCACCCACATTAACAAACATTCAATTGCACAATTACTCAAAGACCTTTAAACAAATAATTTTCATTAATTATTATAATCTAATTTATTATAGTATATAGTTTAATTAATTTAATCACCCTGCATTGAAGACAACGGGTTTAAATCAATAATTTATAATTTTGTGTATCAAATGACTCTACTACGTTATCGTAAAACAGATGGCGCCAAAATCTTCTCAAATAGTGTAATTTTTTAAAGAAATAAGACAAATAAATATATGTTTAAAAAAATCATATATTAATTTAATTTTTAACTATCATAGTCGATATTAAATATTGAAATTTTTTTACCGATTTTTAATATTAATTTACGCACCCATCAAATTTTTCATAAACATTATTGTTTATGTTTGTGAATAAATTTATTATTAACGGTAAATAGACACAGTATATGTGTAAAATTGAAGAAAAACTTTTTTTTTTTTTGTATTACTATACCAGCAAGTAGGTATCACACAACACAGACTTTCAAAAATTTCTATGCCATCTTTTTATTTATTTTTTAGCACATATTTTCTTTGCAATTTCCACCAATAAATGGTATTTGATAAACAGGTTTTAAGCACATGTTCATTAGGCTTGATATAATTTTTTTTTGTTACAATGATAATTGTTTTAGCCCATTTTTTAAGATAAATTTTTGTAAATATCAAATTAATAGAAGTTGAGCTGAGTAATGTGAGTCATTGACTCGTTGCTTCAGCTTCTTCAAATGTCTGTACACTTGGTGTGATGTAGAGTGTCGTTTTACTGACTGATTTGATGGCTTTTGATATGCAATTTTTGCCGCCACCAGTTACCAGTACCTGCAGACTGATTATGCTGTTGTGTTGTTGTATGTACATAGGATTCACAAGCAACATTGTAAGACACTGTAAGTTTCACCCCACCGAAATTTACAATCTGCTTGATTTAATGATACCAGTATGAACAAAAAATATTTGCAAATTTTGAAAGATGAATCATAAAAACAGTCAAGCGGAACGTTTTTAAACAATTAAGTTTCTTTATATCAAAATTTTCATCAATGTAAATTGAAAATGATTCTTTTTACTTATGTTATCAATGTGTACATAAATAATACATATTTGACTATTTATTTTAGCTAATCAGTTTTAATTTTTAACATATTTTTTTTCTATTTAAAAATGTTAAAAAGAATATTTTCAGTCACGCTGTTGAGTTCGTCCAAGTGAAATGTATTATCAATGTAAAATTTATTTTCAACCATGAAATTTATAAATTAAAAAAAATCATAAAGTAAGAATGTGAAAAGAAATTATTTTTATTCATATTAACTCAAACCGCAAACATAAAGGTCTGACTAATAATTTTCAACTCTGACTACAGGCTGTGTTATTACATAGAGAATGTTTTGTTCAAAAATACTTCTCAAAGAAATATAAGCATCAGTACTTTTGACGAAATTTTTTTTGTTTTTAAAACAAGAAAAACACTGTTGTTGGTGAGGGAATAAACATTCCCGCTCAGTTTTAATATTGTCCTGTTTTAAAAAATGCAAAAAAAATTGAGAGTCGACTCTGAATACTTTTAATTATCCAAAGTATTACAGCTCGAAATATATTAGAATTAATTGGTAATTATTGAGTTGAATAAAAATAAAAATTACAAGTACGTCCAAATTTAATAGCCACAGATGGCGCGTCATACTCTTTCCAAGCTCACGTAGGAATTATCTACTTTCTGCACTTTTAAGGAGATATATAAGTTACGTGAAAAATTGCTTTATAAATCATTCACACAACTAGTAGAATTAAATATAAAAAAACATACAAAATAAAATCATAAAAATAAGGTTGTGCAAAAAACGACGGGTAGTTTAAAAAATAAGTTTTTTTTTTTCAATAGAGTAATGTATATTTTATACTTGACTAATTGGATAATAAGTGTAATAAATTAATTAGCTGACAAATTTCATTTATTCTTGATATGAATAGATGAGCGTTATGTTATAGATGTCATAAAACTTTGCACAACCCTAGTAAAAATCCATCGATTACCTCCAGATTTTCCATTCTCCAGTCCATTGGATGTTTTGATTACTGTGATAACTTCAAGATCATTAGCATCCCCATTTGTTGAATTATTGTTTTCCGCACCAACATCACCGGAATTGTTTTTTAAATTTTTTCTTTCCATAATCAGCTGTCTTCTAGCGAGTTTCGACATTCGTTGGAGACGTCTTTTTTTATTACCCATTATATGCAGGCACACAGGCACACTGTTTACACTAACAATATTATTTTATAAATATTATTATAGAAAAAATCATGAATCAAATAATCCAAAATTATATTATATTATTACTTTAAATTTACTAAACTCTGATCATTCAAACATCAAAAAATAAAACTTTATCACGTATAGAAAAAGTTGACAGCCACTGAATTTAAATATGAGGATTATTTTTGCAAGATTCATGCTTTTTTATATTTAACTTTTAACATAAGTATAAAAACAAACTAGTAATAATTCAATTTGAAATTTTGATATACAGTAATTAACTGTAAAATCAAGTGTAAATTGTCTGACATAATCTGGATGTTTTAACATATTAAATACATATATTTTTGAATTACAAATTAATGATATAATAAAAAGAAAATATTAATTTATAATTCAAAAATCAAAATGTCATAAAAATTAATATGTATGGTTAATTTGATTGCTAGCATTCACATAATTATTTTCAAATGGACTATTATCTCTGTCCATATAGCATTTATATATGGTGGTGAAGTAGTACTGATGCTACGTATGCTGCTTGGAAAGGTCGAATCGCAATAGTGAAGGCCATGCAGTACTCAAAGACTGGCAATTTTATAATTTCATCTCTAGTTTTTGCTGTCCTAATTGTTAAAAGAACTTTTCTATTAATTTTTATTTCCAAGAAAAAGATTGAAAAAATTTATCGAAGAAATGTTTAAATTTTTTTGTTGTAAACAATTTATAGCAATATATTTTTATTTATTCACATAAATAAAATGTATATACAACATAGAATAAAGTGCAGCATCGTGTGACACAGTATCTGTATACGCGAGTACAGTTGAGGTATATACATATATATACAGCTTAAATAGAAGCTCAGGTCCAGGCGCAAGATCCCATATTATGTGACAACGTCGCACGGTCGATATGCTCTTTCAGGCAAAGTGCCAAGAATGGCAAACGCATGAATGTATATACAATTTCAGGTAAACCCCTCTGTAATAGCCTGGATCGGGCTGAATTTTATGATAGTGGGAGAAATAATAAGAGTAGTGGAAGATAGGAAGCTGCGCAAAAACATACTTTATCATTTTTAAACGTTGTGCTTTTGCGCACCATTGGCCCCCACTATTTTATTTATCACAAAAACTATGTATTATATATGTATTATACTTATTATTTTAATCATGATTTACGAATGCAATGTTGCCAGATTTTTGTGTGAGACCAGACACGCCCACTCCCTCAAATTAAAGTGTTCTATATACCTGTAAAAAAATTTTATACACATACGCAAGTGCAAAAATATATAAAAATTTCATACAGTTATTTGAATATAAATTAGTAAAAAAAAAGGAAAAAATGATTGATCGATGTATGCCAAAAAAAAAAGGAACCACTGTATAGCTTTTTTTTGCTAATTCTCAATTAAAACTACATATATATTCAAGTATATATTGTTTATATTCAAGATGAATGTAAGTTAACAAAAAACAATAATAGAACAAAGATTTAGTTAACATTGGCATGGTGACT
The DNA here is from genome assembly GCA_030523065.1 of Aphidius colemani. Lineage (NCBI taxonomy): Eukaryota > Metazoa > Arthropoda > Insecta > Hymenoptera > Braconidae > Aphidius > Aphidius colemani. The sequence continues at coordinate 27,069 of JAPYYR010000024.1, read as the reverse complement.
TAAGGCATTTACAGTGTTGCCAATTTACATTAGGGGGTTCTCAATGTCTTTGGAGATACAAATTTTTCCAATAACGCTCTTGGGCCAGTTGATTTGGCAACACTGGAGAACCGACAATCTATTTTTAGGAGCCATTTATTATCGCTGTTGCTATGCTGAGTTTTGACGCGCAATAAATGTTGGTTTGTGTGTATGTATATATATTTGTATGTATCTATTTATTTATGTATGGTATATATGAATACAAAAAAAGAAGGGGAAGTAAGCAATCAGAAGGGGCATTGAACAGCATGATAACAGAAAAGGGGAAGTAATAAGGGAGTAAAAAGTGGGGGAGATGCATTAGAAAAACAATATGGCGTCTAACCGGATATATATTCTCTGCTATTTATCATTTATCTTGAAAAAAAGCATGATAACATTGAAAATGCATGATTATTTTATAATCAGCAATACCTAGCAACACTAATGCAAATAAATGGCAATCAAGTAACTTGTTTCTTATTCATTTCATCATTATAATCATAATAACATGAATTACTTTCTACGAGGTTAGTCAAGGTAAATGAGGTCGAGGTTAAAGGTCAATTTTCAACTTTTAATGTGTTATTTATTAGAAAATTCAATTAATTTTAGTTTACGTGGACAAATAATCAATAGCAAATGATTCATATGTCTAGGACTGTTGAAAAAAAAAAAATGAAAATAGCTAAATTTTTCATATAAGCCAACGGCGTTAAACGAAGTTGAAAATGGCGTCATCAGTTAACCCAGCTGATGCACTAGTACGCCGGCGCAATAACACATAAGCAAGTTACAACAAGTTAAGTTAATTCCGAGGTGTTTCGGGAACGTTCGGGAATCAGCGTTCATTCTTTTTTTTTTTTTGTTTTATTTGGTTACATCACTTGTATTGTGTGTATATATAAAACTAATACATAAGCTATTTTATGTATACCAAGTTTCCTCGGTCTCTACATAACATTGAACCTTTTCGAAAGAGTATATATCTATATAGTGTATACATTTTTATATATGATGAATACTGCACTCACACGCGCACAAAAGAATATACTTTTATTATATATATATATATATATATATATATGCTAGCGCTCAAAAAAAAAATTAAATACAAAATAAAAAGAACATAGAAAACTCCACGTCACACGATGCTGATTTAATACTTTTTATATTTTTAACAAATTTTCAAATGGACAAGTTGAGAACCCAAGTTTTTAATTTTTGTTATTTAATTATTCAAGTAACCAACATGCAGGATCATTTATAGATTGAAATTTTTTTCCTCTAAATTGATTTTATCATAAATAATATATTGTTAGAAATAAATTGTAATACTACTCTACATAGCCAGCCACCTCTGTGATATTATCGACTCCTAATATTACTTTAAATATGTCACAATATTTAATTTTCTATTTAAAATTAATTTTATAGATTATTTTATTTTTTGAATAAGTAATCAAAATACAAAATATAAAATTGGGTCAAAACAATCAATGGCTCTTCTACGACAATTTTCATTGTTTTATAAAAATAGATGAAAATTTTTTTTACATAAATAATTAAATGATATCTTAAATGTAGACGCTTTTTAATTATTAAATTATTGCAAATTTTATTAAGGTTTAATTAAAAAATTAATCCAAAAGAAAGTCAACTTTCCAACTCAAGGAATTAATATTTTATAAAATTTAAAAATATATACTAATACACCAGAGTATCTAGGACAGCTCCAGGAAACGTCGATAATTTATTAATTAATTTAAAAAAAAAAAGTGAATTATTTATTGCAAATTTACAATGAAATTCATCAAAAGAGACAAAATATATGTTTTTAATTTTGCCTGTAGTAATGACTTGATGATATAAGATTATCTACATAGTGACTACATAGTGACTACATAGTGAGTCAAGTATTATCACTTGAAAAGACTCAACAGGTTTAATTTAAAAATAATAAAAATAGGTAATAATAACAGATAATATTATTAGAAAATATTCATACAGCCACTTTCTGTTCAAGCCGGCTGATTCTCACATGAATGTCAATGTAGACTAGGACTACAAATAAATAAAAACCAACGAGCTATCAATTCAAAGTTCAATAATAAAAACAGTGACTAGCTAAGGAAATTTTTTTTTTTTTTAATTTTGAATATAATAAAAATCAATTGAAAAACCACGTGGTCAATTATTTCAAGTTTATCAACAAGGTATATGCAAGAGAGAATCAGCAGCTGACAGGTGCGAATTAACCGGCTTTAAATATGCCTTTCACAACAAACAAATAAAAAAATATATATATAAAATATATGGATAGTGTTCCTCAATAAGCACTAGTTATTTTTAAAAAATAAAATAATCAAAAAAATAAAATAAAATGCATAAAAAAAAAAAAAAAAAAAAAAAAAAAAAAAAAAAAAAAAAAAAAAAAAAAAAAAAAAAAAAAAAAAAAAAAAAAAAAAAAAAAAAAAAAAAACAAACAAATTGTTGTGTGTTTTACTAATAAAAATGTAAAACTTACGTTTTTCAATTCTACACCTAACAATCTGCACGTCGTCATCTAAACTCCTGTCTCCCATTTCGTTAGACTGAACATCCATACACATTATCTAAAAAATATAAGAACACACTTGCCGACACAAAGTTGAATCGACCAACAACTAAAGACATTTAACTTTATATTAATAATATATTTGACTATTTAATTAAATTAATAAACAAAAAAATAGGTCTTAAAAAACGACTAAGCCTAGTAAACACAACACAGCTATTTACACTTATACACTAGTTGTTTCACTATTAACATTAATTATTATAATAATAATTATTATTCTATAACGTAATGTTTTTGTTTAACTTCTCACTCAATAGTATATGTATTATTTTGTTGTGTCTAAGATAAGCTTGTATTAAGGCTTATATGTTGGTCACATTGGCTGTTTCTTATCTTGCTTGCCGCCTAGTGAGCCTAGTCAAATTTTAACACACACAAACCCCCCACACACACGTATAATTGAGAACCGCGGCAGAGAATTGTACGTTTATCGCGCCTGCGCGAGTGAAATATATATATTTTTTGTTTTCACCACTGAAGTTAGTATCTATGTATATATCTATACAAAAAAGAGAAAAAAAAAGTGTATATATAAATAGTAAATGATCCTGATTGATAGTGTGTTATAAATATAGATATATATGTGTTTTATATTTTCACGATACTCGATGCACATGTGGTAAACTGAAGGCTTGTTTTTTATCGTAATAAAGTTTCTGGTGAAGAAAATTACTGACTCAATAACGTGCAACGTGAAACACCAAACGCTTATTCATCACCGGAATCAACCGGATTTCGAAAACGTAAGTTTCTACAGTGTTGTCAAGTTTATGGGATTTATAGTACTCAAATCCCCCACCCTGTAAAATAGCATGACTAATCGTGAAAGCGCGTTCTTCACCCTTATATACTTGCTGTTGTATTTGTCGTATACAGCTTGTATATATGTAAGTATATAGCCGCATACAACGTTCTTTAACGGTTGCGATGTTGCCGCATGTCCGGTATATAATGCTAAAGGGGAGCGGAAAAGATAACAGAAGGGGGAAGCATTTAACGACACAGCAGGGGAATCATGTCGAAGCATCCGAGGGGCAGATGCCTGAAATTATTGGGTAAAGGGAAGTGAGGTAATAGGGAAGAAACAGTTGAAGCTTTTAGCGAACATAGTGGGGGTGGGCTTGAAAATAGGAATTTTCCACGTCGCCATATGAGAAAATCAGCATTCTCCGGTAGATGGCTACTGTAAAAACACAAAAAAAAGTAATTGTGCCCAAAAGCCAATTTTCTTTCGTATACCACTCTAAACTAGCGCCACAGTGTGTCATAATTTCAACCATCACATTTAATACAGGTTAGAGGAAGTTAATTGGTATAGTGTAGTATAGAAAAATCGTACGTTAGACTATACCTAATTTATCTCAACTGCGGAATACGATTTCAGCCATTACAAAAACTCAAAATTTTCCGTCAATAAAATAAATGTGAGTCATAGATAACAATTTTATGAAAACTAACAATGTTTTCAATTTTTATAAAGGCAAGGGCACGCGATAAGACTATACATTGCTTTAAAAAAAATAATTTATTATGTAATATGATTAAAATTGTTAATTATCACAAAAAAAAAATTTTCTATTGATTCAATTTTTAAAAATTAGAAATTTATTGTATAAGACATTGATCCTGCGCTGTTGAAGATCGGTTTGGATTTTCATTAATTTCGCTAGTCGCCAAAAGACCCTTTGTACTTTCTGCTTGCTTCATCCAAATTTGAACCTTTATGAAAAAAAATGAAATTATTTTTTCATAATAAAATTTTAATTTAATTATAATTTACCTGTTTATATAAAATATCTCGTCTTCTGCCAGATGGTTCTTTTGTAAGAACTCGTACAAGCACTCCCAGACAAGATTTAAATTTTTCTAAGGCGAGGGCATAATTTCCTTCAGCAAAGTATTGCTCAGCTACTTCTCCCATTTCAAGTGCAGCTGACATATCTGGTGTACTTTTACTGAGCACCCCTGTTCGAAAACCCATAAATTTTTCAATTCTTCGAAATTTCTCCGTAACTAAAAACTTTCTAATTTTATTTTTTTATTAGAGTAATGAAAGCGATTAACAAATAATTTACTAGGAAAAATAAAAAATAATATTCTTTAAAAAAAATCGTTAAAAAGATTAAGCGTTTCTGACGAGAATCGAACTCGCGACTGTTGTTTCTACACTGTAGTCTGGCTTAGAGTAGAAATTTTTTTCGGTAACAACTATTAGCATAGCTGTGTTGTGAAGTAATGTGAAGTGTGCGCGTTAGACTTATAAATTTTACAGCGAACGTATACTTCCAACACAATACATATTTCAATAGTCCTTAAAAGTATATATTCCAAGAGTTGACAATTCAATTCTTAAGAATATTTATCGAATAGTTATATAATCTATTTAAATACATTGATAATTTTTACTCACGTAATTCTTGGTATGTAAATGATGAACTTTGATCCAATGAAGTAGTCTTATGTAAAGCAAAAAGTTGTTTTTGTTTATCATCAATTTGTAAACTTTTTACTGCTTCATCAGACTTCTGTTTGGCAATGGACATTTGCTTTAATTTTTCTGCTCGATTAATGTATTCATTGACTCTTAATCTAAGACTTTTTTTTCGTTGTGGATCAGATTCGTCTGAATAAGCAGATAAAATATTTATTGAACAGAAAAATTTGATATTTACTTCCTTAAATTACAATCATAAATTTTTTTAAAATTATTACTTGTTAATAGAGGTATGAAATATCGAAGGGACTCGCAATAAATGTGAAACGCTTCTTGAATTTTTTTTTCCATGTCAAGCTTGACAGCCCGCTGAGCAAGTTCTGCAGCTTTTTGAAAATTTTCACTTGTCGGTGCATGTTCAAGATCCAAAAAATCATGGGCAAAAAATTCATCGAAAGTAATTCGCGCATTTGGGTCGTGTTTAAGAAGAGACAAAAGTAAATCTTTGCATTCATTTGATACATAATTGCCTTTGGGTATCTGCAGAAACATAAATTGTATTATAAATTGTATTTATTGAAAAATAAATAAAAACAAAACAGAAAATTAATATACCTCGATGAATTTACAAGTTTTTATTTTATCAGCCAACTCTTGAAAGCTAGTACTTGAGTATGGTGCTTTTCCAAAAAGACATTCATACATAATGACCCCTACACTCCAAAGATCAACTCTTGCATCGTATTTGTGCTTCAATAAAATTTCTGGTGCCATATAAAGTGGTGATCCACGTATAGAAAATTTATTTTCAGAAGGTAAAAGATACTGAGCAAAGCCGAAATCTAGTGTAAAAAAAAATTGAGTATTATTATAATTTTTTGAATGTTTAAAATTCATCAACGTACCTCCAACTTTAAGTGTTAACGTGGGTTTTCTAATTAATAATAAATTTTGAGGCTTAAGATCCATATGACAAACATTGTGAGAATGCAAATATTGCAATGCAAGTGCAAGTTGCTGTAAAAATTTACGACACACCAATTCTGGTAATTTATTCCGTTTTTTAATGAAATTTGATAAATCACCACCGTCACAATACTCCATGACAATATAAATACGTCTACAAATTAAAAATCCAAATAAACTGTTTGATAAAATTTATTTTTATTAATAATATATAAATTATTGAATACCCATCGTCCCAAAAAAAGTCTTTCATCTCAACAATATGCTCATGATTGAGTACTTTTAAAAGATTAATTTCTGTTATGATATTATCGATTGCTGATTTTGATAATGTTGCACTTTCCACACACTTAATTGCAAGTAACTTTTGATGATCATTCTGTAAACGAAAATGTATAGAAATAATATCGTTCCCGCACGGTTGTAAATGTTAAAATTTATACGATGAAATTTGTATACCTTTTTATAGGCTTTGTAGACAGTGGCATAACTTCCTGTACCAATTTTTTCAAGAAGTGAATAGTCTTTAAGACTTGGTAATGCCATTTTGTACTTTTTCAAAATTATAATTTTACTAAATTAAAATAATCAAAGTTATCAAACAATTTTGGACTTCAATTAATGATTATTTAAAAAAAAAAAAAAAAAACTAATTACAATCAATAAAATGCCATATCGTTCAATTTATTTTTTACATTAATTTATCTTAAATGATTTTTTTTTTTTATCATGTACATTGTACAGTAAATGCAGGTGTGTTGAATTTTATTTTTCCACACTTATTTATTTTTTCGCAACTAAGTTGAATGTCAACAATACTTCGGCAACATTCGTATTTAATCGGCGATGTTATTATTCAATGTTATTTTCATATTTGGCCACTATTCATAAAAGACGCTAGTGCTCGGCATATTATTTTTATCCGTGCTTTTTTCCAGTCCCCCCGATCAGCAAGTTGTGCATGTTAAAATAAAACCAGTTCTATAGACCACGTTTATTCACGTTGTGATTGTTTTTCCAGCTTAACTTAGTTTATTGCAAATATATTAATAAAGTTTATCAGCAGCAGATTATTTATTGTTCAATAAATAGTCTGCAATAGTCTACATGTAAGTACAATGTATCATCAACAAAATAATATCATTAATAATAATTGAAAAATAAAAAAATTAATTTTATTCACATAGTTGCACTATTAGTTGTAATTTTCACTTTGTTAATGTATTTTTTTCATTTATAAAAATTTAAATAATCCAATAATCAATTATATTTTTCCCTGTGTTCATTTTTTTATTAAACAAAACGATCAAACTTTCAGTATTTTGCAATGATAGTGTGTGCACTCAAGGAGAATATAAAAAAAAACAAAAGTTTTAACGTGAAATTAACTGAACGTCTGAAACGACGGTTCTAATGTTCTTTGTGTTCTTAACAGCTGATTCCTGTCAGTCTTACATACAAATTTAGTGATTGATGTCAATTTTAATTCATCTATATACATACACAATTTATTTCCAAACATACATTTAATCTGTTGACACAAAAAAATCAAATTTTTTTACTATTTTCTTTTATTTGTTGTACACTAAAATAAATTTATCATTATATCGTGTAAACATCATTGACAATTTTGATTAATTTGACAAAATTTCTGTGTAAGTTTAATCATTGATAGTCAATATGTAAATGATTTGTTTATATTTTATTGACATAAAAAATTCAATGCTATTTATCATAAATGAGTTTGGTAAGTTGATAAAAGAAAATAAAATTGTGATGTGTGTATGTGTGCAAATTTTTTAAATGTCTGTTTATTTATAATTATTTTTTTATGGTTACAATTGGCCAATGTGATTCGAGCTAAAAAAAAAAAATAAATAGTGATGAAATATAAATACTTTTGTGTACTTGAATGTGTGATTTCAACATATATTTATTTCGGCGTGGTATTAGTCAATTTCGTTGCACCAGTTTAATCGAATATACAAAGATAAACTTTTTCGGACTTCTAAATACTTGTTCGTGAGGCCAACTGAGTGAAAATTAGATATAAAAAAAAAAGTTACGTGAAAGTTATAAGTATTATCATTGCCTTTCTTTTATCGTGACATTAAATTATTTTACTATCGTCAAAGTTTCATTAATTTTGGCTATAAATTTATGTTTTTATGTAAATGATTATTATAAATTTTCATCAGATGAGGCTACATGATCTTGGTCAACTGTTTTGTGACGTCATGATCTGCTAAAAACAGGTCTGTCTGTGTATTTCCAAATGACGCGAAATTCGTGATTCTTCATTGTGTTATTATTTTTATAAATTAAATATCATTTTATCAAAATATTTATATTTAAAATACAAATAAATACGTATTTTTCTTTTATCATCATTTCATTGTACGTACGTGTGTTAAAAGGCAATTTTAAATGTAATTTTTTGTGTTGGCATGAATTTGTGAACTGGGTCGATTAAAAAGTGAACCTTCACCAGCATATACATTGGAAGCAATTTGATATGTGCTAATTTTGTGTGTTGTATATTTTTTTTTTTAAACAAAGACATTTATTTTTACACAACGCTTTGTTGTTTGTCATCAACATAAGTCATATACACTAATCGATGATCTGTTGTTGTTAAAAAATGATAAAAAACACGAATGAAATCATCAAGCTAATAATATCCATAATGCTCAATTAAAATATATATATTTTTTTTTTCCTGGAGTATTTTTATTTGTCTTTCAATAATTATATTTACTTTTTATATTTTTTAGATTTTTAGATATATTATTTGAAGACTGCTAGTTGTATTGTTAACAGTATACAATAAAATATTCAACTGTAATTATAAAAAAAAATAACAATGGATTCAGAAGACGAAACTTCTTATGATGAGGTTGATTCTGGTAATGAATCAAGTGGTGATGATGTTGATTTTGCAATGGAAACAGAAGCTGGTAATCCACGTGAACGCACAAATGATACTGATGATTATCCATTTGAAGTTTTAACAACTGAAGAAATTGTTCAACACATGGTTGATTGCATCAAAGAAGTCAATACAGTTGTTGAGGTTTGAACTTTTTTTTTTCACCCCAATTTTATTGTAAATTAATTTAATAAATAAACTTAAATTTTATTAGATACCAGCAACGACAACAAGAATATTGTTAAATCATTTTAAATGGGATAAAGAAAAATTAATGGAACGTTTTTATGATGGTGATCAAGATAAATTATTTACTGAAGCACGAGTTATAAATCCATTTAGAAAAACTCCAGTAATTTCATGGAGTAGATCATCAGTTAATGCAATGGTACATTGTTATTTTATGTACAAGATATTTTTAAAATTCTATAAATAATTAATTATATTTTTTGTTATTTAGGCAAGACGAACATCATCAAATGGTACAGAAGAATGTGGTATTTGTTTAATGCTACTGCCAACTTACGTAAGTTAACAATTGTCAATTATATATTTAAATTAATTGATAAAGAAAAATAATTTTAATATGAATTAACAGGCATTAACAGGACTTGAATGTGGTCATCGTTTTTGTTCTGAATGTTGGGGTGAATATTTAACAACAAAAATAATGGAAGAAGGTGTTGGACAAACAATAGCATGTGCTGCTCATGCATGTGATATACTTGTTGATGATGCAAATGTCATGCGTTTAGTTAGAGAGCCAAAAGTTAAACTTAAATATCAACATCTCATTACAAATAGTTTTGTTCAGTGTAATAGATTATTAAGATGGTGTCCATCACCAGATTGTAATAATGCAATTAAAGTACAGTATGTTGAATCAAGACCAGTAACATGTAAATGTAATCATACATTTTGTTTTTATTGTGGTGAAAACTGGCATGATCCAGCAAAATGTAGTTATTTACGTAAATGGATTAAAAAATGTGATGATGATTCTGAGACATCAAATTGGATATCAGCAAATACAAAAGAATGTCCAAAATGTAGTTGCACTATTGAAAAAGATGGTGGTTGTAATCATATGGTTTGTAAAAATCAAAATTGTAAAAATGAATTTTGTTGGGTTTGTTTGGGTGGCTGGGAACCACATGGCTCAAGTTGGTATAATTGTAATCGTTATGATGAGGATGAAGCTAAAGTTGCTAGAGATACACAACAGAAATCACGTGCAGCATTACAAAGATATTTGTTTTATTGTAATCGTTATATGAATCATTTGCAATCACTTAAATTTGAAAGTAAATTATATGCAAGTATTAAAGAAAAAATGGAAGAAATGCAACAACACAATATGTCATGGATTGAGGTAATAATTATGTATTATTATTATTTTTTTTTTATTTACAAATATTTAAACCCTTTATATTATTAAAATTTCAAATAAATTTTTAGGTACAATTTTTAAAAAAAGCTGTCGACATACTTTGTCTATGTCGTCAAACTCTAACATACACATATGTCTTTGCATTTTATTTGTGTAAAAATAATCAGTCAGTTATTTTTGAAGAAAATCAAAAAGATCTTGAAAGTGCAACTGAATGTCTTTCGGAATATCTTGAAAGAGATATTACAAGTGAAAATCTCACTGACATTAAACAAAAAGTTCAAGATAAATACAGGTAATTTTTAAATGACACATTTTTTATTTATATCAACCAATAATATATATTAATATTTTTGTTTTTTACTTTTATTTAAGATACTGTGAAAGCCGTAGAAAAGTTATGCTAGAACATGTTCACGAAGGTTATGAAAAAGAATGGTGGGATTATTTGGAATAAAAAAAAAAAAACAAAAAAAAAAAAACAAAAAAAAAAAAAAAAAAAAAAAAAAAAAAAAAAAAAAAAAAAAAAAAAAAAAAAAAAAAAAAAAAAAAAAAAATATAAAAGCACGTTGGGAAGAAAACACAAACTTTGATTGATAAAAACATTATTCAATCTTGTAATATTTAAATTTAAACAGAAAAAAATACATAACATCCATTATTTATGGTAAATTAATGTGTAAAAAAATTTTGACCAACCTAAGTTACTAAAATCTATCTTTCTGCCTTTTTTTTTTTGTTAATTTATTATTCTTTTTTTTTTTATCATCGTGTTTATGTATCATACGTTTATTTTGATGCAATTTTTAATGTATAATATCTCGATAATACGGCGGCTGTTAATAATAATTAAAATTAATTCTTAAAATAATACGTTACATCACATAATAGTTGAGTGTTTCATAATGTCTATACAAATATATATATGAATAATTGACTATTTAGGCTGTCGAAGATCGTTATTGTTATAAGACAAAAAAAAAAAAAAAAGAGCGTGTTCATGTACATGTGTATTTAATATGTGTATTGTATTCTTCAGTTCATTGAGAAACTACTAGTTTAATGTTCTCATTTCTTTTTGTAATGTTATATGGATCCCATATTTATTTGATTTTTTTTTTTTTTTATATTTTAGCTGTAATTAATGTATTTTTTTTAAGCTGATTTATCAGTTTATTTAAAGTTTTGAGAAGATATTATTTTAACTTTTGTCTTTGGAAGTGATATAACTATCTATCGAGTGAAGAAAAGAAATAAAACCGAACAATAGTTTTTAATAGTTAACGTATGATAGTGAAAAAAAATTTATCCTAATTTTATTTATTCAAAAAATAAAATGTACTAAAGTAAAATGATCTCGTACCACGGATCTATGCCAAAATTATTTTACTTCATCTTTTCGATATAAAAGAAGTAGAATCATAATAACGGTTATCCTGAGATGATTCGTGCTCGATGATTTCAATCAACAACGTTCAGGATACAACTGCCAGTAATTGAAGAAAATAAATGTAACAAAAGCATCACATTGTAGTTTCATATTTTTGCCCATTGAGGACCAAAAATATTTAACACTTAATAGATTGAATAGAGATAGAACTATTTTCTGTTTTTAATTTTCTCTATACTTCCAATTTAAAATGCATATAAAATTGACAATTTTTCTTTGAATTATTTTTAAATAATACTTAATACATAAATAATTTTAATTAGCAAACGTTGTTATTCATATAATTTAGAATAATATAAATAAATTCATCATCACTGTGTTTGTAAATTTTGAATACAAATAATTTCGATTAAATTTCGATAGAAAAATTGGATTACTATTCATTATTAAAATTGAGACGGTTCATTTTTGTAAATAAATATTATTTTAAAATCAATATTAATAATAATTATTTGTTTAAGACCCAATTATCGTAAATCCAATTTCATTGTATAAATAAATTTATATTTAATTAGCTCGCCAATTTATGCATATGTGTGTGTACATAAATAAATTTAAAAAAAAAAAAAAAATTGTTAATAATATGAAAAATTGTGAAACTTTAATTTACCATGACAATTGAAGATATTTTTTTTTTTCCAGTAAATTTATTTTAATGTTTTGAATAATTAATGAAAATAATTGTTGATAATTTTTTAATTATTGTCAATGTTTTGCTTGTTTAAAAAAAAAATTGTTCGTTTAAATTATTAATACCTGTCATTTTAATGATAATGATTAATTAAGAAAAAAATTGTATGAATAAAAAAAATTTCATTATAAATGCAAATATGGAATTACAAAAATAAATTAACAATATTATTATACCAAAAATTATTATTCGTTTTATTAAGACTGAAAAAATATTACAAATTGTTGACAAATATTTTTTTTTTAATTTTTATTTTCATCACACAATATTAATTAAATAAAAATCATAAAAATAATATATATAAATATTTTTTTTTTTCGACTATATTAATAGTCAAGCGTAATGATTTTGTTGAAAAAAAAAATTATTATTACGTGTTCTAACTAAAATAAATTATAAATAAATACAAAATAGTTTGATACTACCTAAATTTAATATGATTTTGAAATTCTTATTTGGCGTAGAAATACAAATTTATAAATTACAAAAAATTTTATCAAAAAATGAATATAATAATTTAATTTTTAAATTGTACTATTTTCATTTCTAAATTTTTTTTCTTTTTAGTTTGTAAAGATTTAATGAAAATCAATGTTATATTCTTCATAAACATAACTATTTACTTAATCATTTCGAAACTTTTCTTTAATTTTATAAATCGAGAAAAAAGACAAAAAACAAAGAGTTACTTGTACAATTTTTTCGAAAAAAAATTAATTATTATTTATTTGCTATTTTTCAAAGAATTTATTATTATTTTTTACAAATACGATCACAGGGTATAAGTACGCAAAAAATACTCGAGTGTAGAAAAGAAATAAAATAAAAAAACCTCTTACGCCATATAATTTCAAGATGTCACAGTTAAAATTGTTGCGACAAGACTAAGTGTTGCACCAGTCATCAAAAGACTTCTCCATACTGCACCACTGACTTCCTCATCAACTGGATACTCTATACACAGTTGTTCCTATCACAACAACAAATAAAAATTCCAAATTAAATAAACAGTAATTTAAAGTTTAAAAAAAATCAATAAAAAAAACTTACCCATCCACCATATCCTTTGATGAAATGTGCAATTTCTTCACTAATATATCTCGATACATAATGTGGTAATTTTTTTTTTAATGCATTCATTTTACCATCTCTAGCCCACAGTGCAAGTCTACCCATAAATGCATATAGACAAACAATTCTAGCCCATGTTATACCACCATGTAAAAATAATTCATCAGCAACACCAGTAAATGATTCATATGCTGTGTCAGGTACAACATTCAGTCGATTAACCATACTTGTAAATAATATGCTATGTTTATTGAGCATTTGATAAACATTATGACGCATACTACGTGATGTTGGATCTCTTGATATTAAATACATATCTTCTTTTAATAAATATCTTATAACATCATTTGCTAAACACTCAGCTGTCATCTCAACTGAATCGTCACTAATGGCATAGCGTGATGGTGGTGCAAGTTGAGGAAATAAATGTTGTAATCGTATCTGTAAATTTAATTCAATCAATTATAAATGTTAATTAAAAAAACAATTTATGAAACCACTTGGTTAAGTAGTTTTATTGATTCAACATATGTCATTGGATTCATTTGATGAATCAAATCACTTATGACTTGATGATGTTGATATTACCTGGCAAATTTCAATGAAAGACATCCCAGATGAAGTACCACTGGCACCATAGCGGCAGACACCGTCAGTGATCTCAGTTGTTGGCTGTTCGCTGTTCAGCGAATTCCTGTTACCGGGGGGATCACATTCCAGAATGCCGCCCACTCTGGAATGTGGTTCTCCCCGTGCTGACGCACCCTGATCGTCATCCCCACCAATGTCATTGTTCCTTGTACTGTCACCGGCCATATTTTCTTTATTTTTTAATTTTCTTTTTACTCCAAAATATCAAATTTTTTTCATTCACAATATTTTTTGAAAACAATTAAAAACTTTTTATAATTTCACTCACTAAAAGTATTTAATATTTTTTTTTATTTTTTACCTCAGCTGTCACTCTCACGCTTTTTTTTTTTCTTCTATTATTTCAACACACAAACAAACACACAAACACACACTTATTTATTAGACTCCAAAACAGATCAAGGATTACTGTGTTTTACTCTTTTTTTGGTATTTTATTTTATTGTTTTAATTATAAATACAATAACGTTTATTATTATAAACTATATGGCTTGTTTTATACTTGAAATCTTTAAATTTAAATCACTAAAAGAAAAAAAAAAACTTCTATTATTATAAATAAATAAATAAATACTTTGTTGGTAAAATTAAAGAGTATGTGTTCGTGGCAGCATCCCGGCGAAAAACACAACTCATGAGGTGGAGAATACACGATGTGAAAGAACCACAGACATAAAAATAATAATAATAAACAATAATAATAAATAAGGAATGATAAAAATAAAGTAACAAATCCGCGCCGATAAACTGCCTTGCCGCTCTCTACTTTCCCGCGGCCATTTCCGAACTCGCGATAGACTCCCACCGTGCCAATCTTTCCCACGTCCACACAGACATACAAATACAATTGCAAATTATCATTTTATATATTTATTTATATTATTTTTCCCCTCATGCCAATGTTGTATACATGCTTAGCCGTTTGTGGCCCCAGGCGCTGGCATCACCACCATATTTTACCTCCACTCTTATGCTCTTATGACCATATCCTGCTGCACAATTGCATTTTATTTATATTTTTTTTTATTTGTTATTTAAAACTGTATAGATCATTCAGGTTTTAACCCTTCTCCATCAATCCTTTCTTATCAATATTATTATTTATTATATTATTTTAAATTCTTCCTTGTTTTTATTTTTTTCTTACAAAGTATCTCACGATAAAATGCATTTTTTTTATGTGTGCATCACACAGACGTAGTGCATTCAATTGCATAGTCACACGTGCTCTTTAACTAATGCATGGATAGATTTTTGAATGTATTTGTAAGATTGTGCATACTGCATTCACATATACATATTGAAATTTTTCAATTGGACAACTATGCAAGATTTCATTCAAGGAATACGATGTCTGACCATTCTTAACAATCTCATCGACTATTGTTACATTCTATATTTATATTTTATAATCTAATATATTACGATAATAATAACACGCAGATTTTTCATCTCACATGATTTCTTTTTACAAAATATTTTCGGAGTAATTTATATTTATACATTTTTTCTTTTGTAATTTCGCCAATTTTTTTTACCTTTTTTTTTTTGTTATTAAAATTTTTAGAGAATTTACAAGGGTAGTTTAAGATGGTTTTTAATTTTTTAATTTTATAAAATCAGTACAGAGATATAGTTGATGTAAAAATAGAAAAAAAAAGCTTAGAAATGGATTTCATATTAAAAGGAAATGATAGCAATGATTTCTAATGAACTTTTCTTTACAGCCAGGATAAAATAAATGAATGAAAAATAAAAAATACTACTGTAACTATTTTTCATTTATTTTTAAAAATAAAAAAGTATATGGTAATTTCTAGGTTGCTGTTCTGAATTACGTTTGAATGAATCACGTTTTAGCCGGTGGGCAATTTATGTGCATAAGCGCCTGAAGTGAAAGTCCACAAGAGTGCAAGAGTAAGACGATGACTGTGTTGTTTAAAATTTGCAAACTTAGTATATATGAATGCAGTGTAAGTAATCCAAAGCAAAGCGGTCACTGACACTCGAGTTACTTTGCATCTTCATTTTCTCAATTAAAAAATATATTATTTAATTAAAATTGACCTTTAAAATTTCACCACTTAAAAAAGATAATTATTATTTGGCATTACAATTTTCATTGATAAATATTCTATTTTAAGCAGTCGATATATTTAAAAAATTAAAATAAAGAAAATTGTATAATTATATTCATGAAAATGGCATTCACTTACTTGTGAGTTGCGATCGAATGATAATATTAGTAAAATCAATTGCAACGTAATATTATTGACTATCGTTGTCGTCGTCAATGTATTCTGCAATAATCTGAGAAAGGAATTTAGATGGTTGGTTGGTTGGTTGCTTATATACATGATTGTATCATTCTTTTATTTTTTATTTATTTATTTTTTCTCTCCTGAAACAACCTTCAAAGGCCGCAGCCAGCACAACGGCTTGGATGAATGAAGTATATAGAAAAGGCGCTGGATTTACTTTGGCCGGATGTGTTACCAAGCAAACGAGAAATAAAATAAGAGACATTCACACATAACACCAACAACAGTCTGGTAATATCAGGCAATATACTGGTTCAAATTATTATCAAGAAAGTTGAATTTTAAATTATTTTATCGAGTGTATTACTTTGTTTATTTTAAATAATTCATTAATTATTTTAATACAATTTATTAAACTGTATTTTTTATTATCAGCTAGTCAGCTTTGTTTTTTGGTCTTTAAAAAGTCTTATGCTGTTGCATGGTCTCCTATACGCTTACATATGTTACCGATTGTTCGAAATCCAAATATTTCGAAATGCAAATAGTTAGAAATTCAAATAATTCGAAAACCAAATAGTTCGAAATCCAAATAATTTGAAATTCAAATCGTTAGAAATCCAAATAATTCGAAATCCAAATAGTTAGAAATCCAAAGAGCCACTTCTTTTTATTATAATGATAAATTATATTTTTCTTATATATATTTATTAAATTAAGAATGAAAAGAAAAATAATATAAAATTCTATTTTGATTATGAAAAATTATATAATGATTATAATGACAACACGTGGCGCCCAATCTTCTAAACACTTGGATTGCAAAATACAGTGCATAAAGTTTAAATATCACCGGACACGAATGGTCAATGTGAGTCACGTGTAAATGACATATAATTGGGTCATTATACCACTGTTAGGAAAATAAAAAAAATAAATAAGGAGGAGATGTTCAACCATGAACATATGAACACTTGTATATTTTATATTTTATTACTCCACTTTGTTACATCCAATTTTTTTGTCCAATCATCATATCATATTATCGAATCATCAAACAATCGAATCAGATTTGTTTCATTTTATTTTTATTAAAAATACAATATTCCAAGTAATAATTTAAATCAAATTAATTAATTGTAAACAATCATCAATAGTATCATGTTGATAATTTCATGAATCAATTTTTTTTCAAATTTAAAATAAAAATATAAATGAAAATAATTAAGGGTGTAAAAGTTGGCAGTATATATAGCTATTTATTGTTAAATAAAATATGATATAAATAAATTTTTGAGAATGAATTGATGTGCTTTAAAAGCTGTTAAATTAACAAGATTAATTAATATTTTTATTTGTAAACAATTAGCTTACACTTGATTTGATTATAACGAGGAAATAAATTTACTGGAAACAAGGTTTTTCTTTTTTCAAGCTCAATGTAATTGATTATGGATTGATATTTTTATAAATTAATTACTTACATTAATTATTTATATAAATATTTAACAATAATAAATAGATTGAATGTTTTTTTTCGATTACAATCAGACGTGTTGTTGAGATATATCAAATTGACATGCGCGCAAGCATTTGAAGCATGTGTATATATTTTTTTTATAAAGTTCGAAGGTTGTTATCATATTATGTTTATATGTAATGATGCGAATTTAATTTTTATTGCACAAGCCAAAAGGTATTTTTAGTTTAAATAATTTAACAACAAGGTGTGGAAAAAAATTTATCATATAAATATTTTTTTTTTAATTTCAATTTCCAAGTGATAGAGATCAATCATTGTTCAGACATTTGTGTTAAAATGTGACGTTAAAAAACAGCTTAAACAGGGTCGAGGTATTGTGACACTCTCACTTTAAATCCTTGTTATTTTATTGTTAATTTGAGTAGCAAAATAAATCAACAAGAAATAGAAGATAAAAAAAAAAAACATCATTAGATAATCATGCCTTCAAACAACAAGTAACAACAACAGCAAAAAAAACAATTATAATGAAAAAAAAAAGTATTTTACAATATGATAATTTAAATATCCATAAAGTTTACAAAAAAATAATATAAAATAATAAATTGAACAAATAGAAACGTGTGAAGGGCAATGACTTGACCGGGACAAGTAAATAAAATGAATAAAAAGAAATAATAAATAAATAAGTTGATAATTCAAAGCCAAATACAAAGCACATGAAGCATAATATAATTTAGTGTTATCTGTGGGGAGATGAGTGTCCATTTTGGAAGGCCAACGTCTATTGGTATAATGTCCCTGAGGTATAGAGAAGAGCTTGCAATGGTCAGCCAGATTAACAGACATACTCGTCGCGAAATGACCCCGCTTCCTGACTTATTACATCGACATACAGACAACTCAATTTCTGGCTATAAAAATTGAGCATTTAATTAATATTTTTATTTATTTTACAATAAATATAATCAATAATTTTTATATAAATTATTGAGCTTTTTTTTTATACATTATTTTTCATATCAGTGGTTATTATTGTGAGTGCATTAATTGTGAGTGAGCTTTAATCAAGTACTAAATTATTAGTATGATTAGGTAAGTTTTGATTGTTTATATTCAATTATCATCATAATTTTTTATTTATTTAAAATTATTAAAGTCTTATTATTGTATAACTACAAGTTGTAAATTCTGTTTGTATTATAACAATTAAATGAATAAATAAATAAATGATTATTTAAATTTAAATATTTCATTATTTATTTGAATAATCTATGCAAGTATAAAGCAAAAAAAAATAATTACAATATTTTTTTTGTTATTTATTGATCTTCTAATTTTATAAATATATATTTTTTTTATTTTTTTCATATTTTTATTTCTGTAGATTTTAATGTTAAACAAAAAAAAATCAATGAAATACGCAGTTGTTGTAATCTTTGATCAAATAATAATTATCAATATTGAATCGATAATGAATGAATGAATTTTCCATAATTATTATTGATTAATTAACAATTATAAATCAAATAACTGATAAATTTTTTATCATCTTGTTTATTATCATTCTGAATGAAATTATAAATTTATATTTACTAATTAAAAAATATATTGTAAATAAAATTTAAAAATTATTAAAATTTATAAAAATACATCAGGTATAATGACAAAAAAAAAAATATTAAATCGGTTCAATTTAAAGTGATAATTTAATCTAAAATTCAAGTACAATTATTTTAAATTTTTAATGACCCTATAAAAATTCTTTATATAAAAATTTATTTTTTATTAAATATATTATCTAATAAATTTTTTAATCTTGTCAAAATGTAATATATTTTTCATCAAAATTTATAATTAATAAATAATTTAGATTAAATTATAAATCGTCATAATTTTATTTAGTTTATTTATTTTTTTGGCTTACAAATACATATGATGTATCATTTAAATATTATTATTATTTTTATATTTATATTATTGCATGATATCAAAAGGATTCGATGCTGTGTTCTTTCTTTGCCGGTCGACTGCATCTTGTGTAGATACGATAGTAACGTCACGACCTCGATGACTCACACTACTTGCATCGACTGAATGCATCTTATGATATACCATACACATTTGACCCAACATTTAAATCCATATGATTAATTAAAAAGTTTAAAATTCAATCAACAATTATAATAATTAATTGCCAATAATAAAAATATAACAAGAAAAATGTTCTATACTAAAAATGCAAGTTGAGTCTTCAGAGAAATTGCACAGAAAAAAATCAATGATTATTTTAAAATTCTTTTGTTCATATATTTCCGTTGACTAATTAATTTTTTTTCAATAAAAATAATCATGCAAAGACAAACTCGTGCGCAAAAAGACAAAAACTCACGTCCTATGTAATTCTCATAATTATAAAAATAAAACAAAGATAATAATAATATTTTTACAACATTTAAATTGTTTTTCACAAATGTTACATATATTTAAATTTATTAAACTCTAATCATTTATATTATCTTGACTACTTAAGTCTTTTGTAAATAATTTTAACCGACTACATGCGAAGATACGAAAAAACATTGTTTATTCTTCAAGGAGAATTCAACTCTCAATACACTTTTTTAATTCATTTATTCAACACTTATTTTTATTATAAAATATTTTATTCATACTTATCAAATTGATAGACTAGTTTTTCAATAATACACGTGACAATTTTATATATTTTTTATCTATTTTTATTACCATAAGTCAATCAACATTGAAAAATATAGAAAAAAAAAAATGGAAAATTATAGGCAAAAAATTGCTTCTTGGAAAAATTAATTTACTAGTTTTATATTTAATACATGCAATAATAATAACAATAAAGCAAGGTATATTATTTATCTTCATTAATTATGTTACACTTAATCAGATAAAATAGAGGAAACGATGAAATTTTAGACGCGTTTGTATGACCTTACCACTGAGATATAGATAATATGTATATAAAATTGTACATGGATTGAACAGTATTGTGTGACGATGTTATTGTGTATATATACGTCACATAATATTTTTATGCAGGTGTAATATTTACACATTTGTACATGCAAACATTTTAAAAATATCAATGATACATATTCCATAAATAATTTTTATCTAAACAAAAAAAAAAAACAAAACTATTATTTTGCTGATTTTAATTGTAGAAAAAAAATCCAATTATTTCAAAATATTGGCAATTAATAAGACAACAATATTTATATGATAAAAAAAATATAAGTTCATTAATTTAGGTCGTGGCCTTATGAAATGAAAAAAAAAAATAAATAAAAACTGGAGAAAAAAAAACTACTTGTTTTTCTTTTTTGAAGGGCAATCTGAAACAAATGGAAACTCGTACTGACAAGTGAATAATAAACATTATTTAAAATATATATTTGAAAAATGTAATGTTTATCTAGTGATACTCTTGGAATAACATAAATATATTGAATATTTTGTTGGGTTTAATGCTAATAAATTCGGTAAATATAATTTCTGTAGAGTAATTAACAAGTTAAACGGTTCACGAGGACAGATCATTGACATAAATCGATGATATATTCATTTAATTGTTGCAAATAAATTTACACTATATTGTTACTCGTATTATATCAAAGCACATATATTGTGTTAATTGTTTTTTTAATTTTTGTTAAAGTCAATGATCTCGTAAAGAAATCAATAAATTACACAAAAATCAGATATAAATTTTAATCATTAAAAATACACAAATACGCCTACAAAAAATATATTTAAATAAATTATATTGTTTAATTGTTTGACGTCATACAAATTTATGATAAAAAAAAATAATAAAATACACGTATTGTATCAATAAGAATAATCAAAGTGAATTTTTATCTCTCAAGTTTTAATGTTAATTACATAATTACGTGAATTTTTATCTTTTATAAATTTCAATTATTTTTTATACTGTGCTGACAATTGATTAAATTTTTTTAATTTTAATTGTTACTCATTGTTGAAGGTATTATTTTCTCTTGTTTTTACTATTCAAATAATTCATATGAGACGTCTGTCTTGTTGGAAATATAAAAATACATAAAATACAATCTGCGTGAAAATGAAATGTACATACATTTAATATAATGACAGAATGAGAAAGCAAATTTTAAATATATACTACTAATCAAAGGAGCAAAAAAGTGGGAAAAATTATGTATAAACATACTTGAGTCAACTGTCTCATCATATATAAGCTATCAGCTTTGTCCTCGTAGTTTGGTAGTTCCCTCGCGGGCAACTTCACCAAGACTTGGCAAACACCAAATTGTAAGTTATTTATATCAAAAAAAAAAATATATATTTATTATTAAATTCAATAATTATCATATTATTTTTTTTTATTAAATATGAGGAAGTGATTATATTATTAAAGTTTTTATTATCAAAGTTTTGTGTTTATTTTTTTGTGTGTGTGTGACAACACCTGCAAACAGGATTATCATTTTTATAATATTTTATTTTTTTGAAGCCAAGAAGTTCATTATAATATTACGCAATTGTTTATGGATTTTAGCAGTGAGATATTAACGTTGTTTTAAATATTTACATTTAATTTTTTTCGTTTTATTCCACTGATAAATCAATACTTTTGTTAATTATAATTTGAAATATTGAAGGCTATTTTGCATTGCATTGATGATAAAAAATGAAAACTTTCAAGTATAATTATGATTTTGATAATGAGACAAATGAAATAGTATGTGTTAGTCTTGATTTTTCTGTTTAATTTTAAAACAGCCAATGTTGAACAAGTAAATCTCACTTCATGCTAGGTACCAACAAATTCATACTGATAAGAAAATATATAAAAGTGCCAGTGTTGATCATTAATTTAAAAATAAAATAATAATTATTATTTGTATTATTTTATTGTTTACACTCGACGTCAGATTTTAAAACAAATAAATCTTTCGTTTAGTCAGTCATGATGATATATATTTTTTTTTTTAATCAAATTATGCCATTTTATATAAACAACAGGCGACGACAAGAGTAAATAATATACAGCTAACTCTCTTGTTATTTATAAATTTATATGAATTTTTTTCTTCATAACGCGTGTAAATTTTAATGTATGAGTAAATACTGATATGAAATCACAAATAGCTTCAAATATAATCTTAAAAAATATTCATTAGGAATATATTCATAATAATTATGATTTTTTTTGTTAGACAGTTTTTTTTCATGTCAAATAAAATTACAAGTCACTAACTGGTCATAAAAAATAAGCGTTATTCTTGTTAAAAAAAAATAAAAATTATTTACAATATAAATTTAGAGAAAAAAGAAAAAGTTTTTAATAAATTAATTATTAAATAATAAATTTAAATATATTTACGTTAATAAAAAGGTAAAAATATCCCAAAAAAAAAATCATTTATAACAACTTACGTACGTAAGTTTTGAGTTTTAAAATTATTTTTAATATTGGTATATATTTAGCTTGTATATATATGAATCTAGCTTAAACTTGTTTTTATTTATTAGGGTGAATGAGCCCTGGCAACAATTGATCATCTTTTAAAACTAGATAAATTTCTCGCTACAAAAATCTTATTTTGTTCTAAATATATGTATAAATTATTTTTACATTTTATCATGATTAATTTATATATTTTTTCATCTCAAAATAAATATTTGTATATTGACAAAAATAAATTTCTGATAACATTTTTAAAAAAAAAAACTTTACACGTGTTTCTTTTTTTTTTAAATTTTAAATTAAATATATTCAGAAATTTTTTTAGTAACTTGTTCATTTAAAAAATTTGTCAGCTACTATTAGTGTTATTTAAAATATGAATTTGTAATGGATAATATTTTTTAAACTGAAATTAATAATACTTGTTCAATGACTCTCTGTCAACAAGTTATTTAAGTCATCAAATTTTGTATCAACATTGTCAAGTATATAGTAAAAGCTTTCGTCTATCAATTAATCTATCCAGCAAATTTCTTGAATAACTTGATGATTCCAATGAAAATTATTTACAAAATATATATCGATAAATGAGTCAACAAATTAATTAGTTTGAATAAAATTCTACAAATATTATTGTTGATTTATTTAATTGAATTATCAGTATTAGAAAAAAAACTACTGTTGTTTGATAATATTTTTTTTCTTAAATAAATAATTCTTTTTAACGACCCTTAGCCAATTGTGAGTTTAATATATTTTTATTATAATAAATTCATAGTGACCATACGCAGAGATAAGGCAAATTGTCATTTCGTTTTGATAGCAAATAATTTAACATCAACCTTCATACATTCTAGTCACTTGTTATGCCTGTACATATATAAATTCATATAAACCGTGACCGTGAGATCAGCCAACTGATCGAAGGTCATTTCTTATTTTTATTTATTTATTTATTAACTTTTTCATTCCAGTTGGGACATTTAAACTAATAAATATCCAAAAATATCAAAGAGAAATATATTATTTAATAATAGGAGACTGCGTAGATTTTTTTTATTTTTATTTCACCATGAAAATATTATTATTTTGTCACAGTCAACGTCACATCTATGTATTTATGTAAATTATGTATGTTTAATGATGATGATGATTTTTTTTTTAAATTTATTTTTATTCTTTTTGGCTGTTTATTTTTAAAGTGATGAATATTGTTATCTCAAACCTTAATTCAGATGTCAAACTTATTTCTCAATATCTTGAAATCTTTATTTTTAATATTTATTTATGGGTCAAGTATAAATTTAATCGTTTAAATTTGACAGTTATTTTGAATAAAAAATATAAAGTATTTTTGAAATGATAAATAAATTACGTTATCCACCTTAAAAAACTTGATGACCTAATTATTTAAATGGTTTTTTTAATTCGGTAAATTGTATTTAGACCGTATGATGTTTGTAGATAAATGAAATATTGGCCGTTGTTTTAAATTTATTTAGAAAAATAAAATAAATAAATAAGTTATCAGGAAAAAATATATATATATAGATTGAAAATGAATTATCCATGCGATTGTGTATTTGTTATTTATAACAGGAAGTTGTGATTAATCAGTTCGTATTAAATATCAGAAGAAGGAATTTAATATTGATAAACTCATATTTTAAAAACAAGATATTCACATGAATAAATAATTAATATTTTATCAAAATCACACGGATATTATAATTTTTTTAAATTATTATCAACATCTACATCGTTGAGTAGTAAAAAGCTTTCATTTATTAATTTATTTATTTAATCAGATAAACCACATGAATTTTACAAAATTCAATATTAAAATTAAACTGATTAATCATTTAAATATTTATTCAATTTATCCAATAATTTTAATTATACTTTATTAATTTTTAATAATTTTTCATGACATTTAAATTATTGATTAATAATGTTCTATTAATCTACTTAATTTACCATCAAATTGACTTTATTTATTAATTATTTATATAAAAATTATTCAATTGTTATTAATTTTTTAAATTACAAAATTATATTTTTATTTTAAAAATAAATAACATTAACTATTAAAATTTAAACATGTAAAATGATTGATAATTTCTGGCTGATTCTCGTCATGTATTTCTGTGTAGTCCTCATTACAGTGAAGTACTTCCGGTAAATTCAATCATGTACATTGTATATACATAATGACACAAAGAGTACCCTCAGATAATTTGAATGTATAAAAAAGATAAAAAAAAAATTCGGTAGTGTTTATTAAAAAAAAAAAAAAAAAAAAATCAAATAAAAAAACAAAAAATTATTGTTTTTTTTGTTATTTATTTAGTGCAGTGACATTGAAATATCACGTTATATTTATTTATCAATTTATTATGAAAATAAATAATTGTTTACTGTATAATTTATGAAAATAAAATTGACGTCGTGATGAATTACGTGCAATTGAATTATTTAAAATACCAAGTGAGCATATTAAACGTGATGTCGTTGATGCTGCTGTAATGGATTAATCTCAGATGTTATTTATTTTTATTTTCTTTAATTTTTTTTATATGTGTGCTATCAAGTGTTCAGGGTATAGGCTGAATGGAATATTAATTTATATATATATTAATGTGTGTTAATAGTAGACCACTGCCTCTCTTATACTTATTTACAAAGTAACAATTGGTGGGAGTTGGCAGGTAGCTTTTAGCAGCTTCGACAATAAGACACTCACTTCATTTGCACGCACCGTAACTCGCGAGTCAAAAAAAAAAAAAATAAAATATCAATTATTATAAATAAATAAAATTGTATTATTATACTTTAATAAATAATCTATATATTTAAAATTTTCCTAATGAGAATTGATAATTTTTTATAATTTTTCAAAGCATTATTCTCCAATGAAAAAATTTGTTTGTTAATTTATTTTTCAATGTTTACTAAATTATTTAATATAAAAAATTATAACGTTTGCATAAAGAGATATTACATTTGATAAATGACAGTACAATTTTTTCAATTGAAATTTATTTTCATTTAATAATATTACATTATAAATAAGAGAGTATCCAAAAATAAATAATCAAAGTCGCGAATGTGGAAACTTGCAAAATTTAGATACTTGTTTTTATCAAAAAAAAAATATGTTGGTAGTGTTGTTGATTTAATGATTTTTAAATATATTACATGTATTGGAAATGGTAAACTTTACAAGTATTTGAAAACATTTGAGCAAAGAAGATAAATTTTAAATCAAGGTTACATATGTTTAATAGTATATCGATCTTTTATATAGATCGATTACAAACGTGACAGTGAATAATAAATAGAAAAGTGAAAAAAATCAATAATTATATTAACTAAGGATTCATCAAATTTATATCTTGTAAGTTTTTTATTTTAAAACATTAAATTATCATTGTTTTTTTAATTTTTTAAATGCTCAATAAAATAAAGTTTAAGTTCATTTTTTTTTTGTAATTTCTGGAAAAGATATGAGGATAAGTTCTTTTTTTCTATTTGAAATTTTTTTTTATTGTATTTTTAATTATATATTGTAAATATATGAATGAATAATCTACATAACAAATGTTGAAAAAAAAAAT